>JAJOZX010001653.1:0-282500 GCA_023014485.1 Bathynomus jamesi
ATATATATATATATATAGTTTCTCCTTTTATTAGTTATAATTATTATACTGATTATTTTTTGTAAGTGAAACACTTTATATATATTAATTTTTAATAATAATTATTAATAATTAAAAGTATGATTTCATCTTCGAATATCAAAAACAAACGAAAATAAAACTCAAAATTTTGAAATTTAAAAAACTTATTTTTTTCTGAACAAAATTTCAAAATTTTAAAACTAAAAGAAACGAAGATAAATTATCATTTTCATAAAGGCCAATTTTTCAGGAAGAACTAAAACTATTTTTTAATATACAACTCATTAATAATAATAATAATAATAATAATAATAATAACTCATAAAAAAGTCTCTCCAAATTTAAATCCATATATATATAAATAAATAAACTAATATGAAACGTATATTAACTATTGTATTATTTAACATATGTCGTAACAGTACACATCTTTACTGATATTGTGCGTTACAACCCGTATTGCAAAGAGGACTACAATTAAAGCTTTTCACTAACGTTCTAAAATTACAAATAATTGTGAAATAAAAATTATTGTAATAGAAATTCTGAAAAAAAAAAAAATAGTTTAAGGTCACACGGAGTAAAGAAATCGTTAGGAACTTTTAATATTATTACAGAAAACGGCAAATTAAAAAATTTTATGTAGGACGAAACTAACTAAAAATGAAAATTAAACCCAACATTTGAAAAAACCGTGTATCGGGTACTATTTATAATGTTTTCTCAGATTGATTAATTTTTATAAGTTAGTTTCTTTAAAGTTCCAACAGTATCTGAATGTAGACGAATGGATTTTGTATTAAATATTTAACATATGGTTTCTGATATTCAAAAAAGCCACTTAATATTTATTAATTTTTACCATTCAAAACAAAACTTTTTTAAAGTTATACCTAAATTTTCGGTGTTTCGTCTCAAAAACGAAATATTTTTAGTTTAATATGTTTAACTAATATCTTTAAAGGTCTTAATATTAACCATAATCTTGACTTAAAGTTAAATTATGAAGCCAACATTCTCTAATCTCGGAGAATGTAAGTCATTTTAAAAAACTATAAACTTCTTTTTATCTAAGAAACGCTTTTTACGACTAAGTTTTTTTTTAAATTTATAAATGACCCGAAATTTATTTGAAATATTAAAAATGAGTAAAATTATCTTAAAAATAAATTAATTGAAAAACTTAATTAATTCTAATCTAAAAGAAACCTAACACTAAACTTAAAAGCCGAATTACATCAGCTTAATTCCAAGAAAATACTAAAATGCTAACCCTATATATGCTTTTTATTAATACATACTTTCAAAAGTCAGTTAAATATTGTACTATAAAGAATTTGAAAATATGCTCTGTTCTGTTTCGCAACTTACTTACAATTATTGAGTTCTCCAACTTTACTTTCATGCACTATTTTTTGATATTTTTTTTATATATTATCTCCGTTGCAAATTAGATATATATATATATATACATATATATCGTACTTGAAAGTGTTCCATGATCAAAATTATTGTATCTGAAAACATCGGAGCGGGGGTTGGGAGGGCTTGTAATTTTACGTACTCATTTCTGAGAGATGTATTTTATACGTTGAATCTGAGCAATTGGTTACCGACTGTTCACCTATTAATAACAAGGAATAAATTCAACTGATTCGCAGAAAGATATTAATTTCAAACGTTTTTTTATAAAATAAAGTCTTAAAAACATCCAATTCTCTTTTAACTGCCGAAGAATCATTTTTATCTCGCTGAATATATTTCCGGACACATTGAATCTATCATTTTTATCTCGCTGAATATATTTACGGACACATTGAATCTTTCATAAATGTTGTCTTCAAACTTTGTAATATTCACCCTCCTCTGATGATGAGTTACTCAACAACATCCAGTGAAGTTGATTTTTTTTTGTCTATTCCAGCTGCATACTGTATCTTTAGGAAAAATAGAAGCTGACTTTTTAGTGTGAAGCTCAAAAAGGCGATCGAATTTAGAAGCGTAAAGTTGAAAAGAAGATTCAAAGAACTTTTTCATCATTTGAAAACCGATTTGGTTCGTTTCGGAATGGTAGAAGTGATATCGTAATTTTCATAATTCAAACAATTTTTTAAGTGATATTTTCATGCATTTCAGTGAATACAAGAATTAACATAGTCTGAAAATTTTCTTCTTAAAAACGATATATTTTTTGCATCGGAGACATACTGGTACAAAATTCGAAACAGCACTTTTTAACAAACGAGTTGTGAAATTAATAATAATAATAATAATAATAATAATAATAATAATAATAATGATAATTAATAATCGATGCTAAATAACAAACTACCTAATGGCATCAATATTCATGTTAAATATTTAATATAACCATTTGTTACATTAAGACTTTGTTTTTGTTAACCTTATCAATTCGTGTTGTTATTATTACGAATTCTCTGAATCGTAATTTATACAATTTTTAATGTGAATTTCTAAAGGAGTATTTTTCTGAGCTTCTAAGCACATGAACTTAGATATAATATATATTATTATTATTAATAATAATACAGACAAAATAACGCTTCTAAACTAAGTTACGAGAAAAGGAACCGTTTCTATGGTAACGAAGACAAAGTGCGCATCAATGATAGGAAAGAGACAGTTGACGCTACCATATCTCCACAAGCAAGAAGATACGAGCAAAGTCCTATTTTTAAGGTACAGAGGACCTTCTGTATCCACTTTTATACTGTGCTCAAAGTTTCCATTTCTTTCGTAAAGATTAGTGATAGGTGATAATGTCCTCTAAAAATTTAACAAAGGTGATAACTTAAATAATCTCGTTTCCTTTACGAAAGCCAATAGCTATATTTAGATTTTAACCTATTCTTATCTTCTTACACTGATTTTACTCCAATTATTTTATACGAAATACACAAAAGTTATTTCTGAACAATTTAGAGAGTTTTAATTTGAGAAAGAGGCGATCGAAGGACATTTTAATCTTCGAGCATGTGGAGAGATATTGTAAACAAGATTAACGAATCTTTAAAGATAAGGTTAAGTTAACATTAATATAAATATAGATAATGTAGATAAGAGGTTGCTAAGCAAAGTTCCTAATTAGATATACTTCTTACGTAAGCGAAGCTCTATAACCGACAATAAGTTATAAAACATTTAATAATTGCAATATATGAGAACTTTGAGACATGGTAAAGACATTCAAAAATAGTCCACATTTTTCTACTACCTTATTCTTTTTTTTTTCAACTGCTAAGTTGTTGTTGTTGTTGTTGTTGTTGTTGTTGCTGCTGCTGTTTCCCGCGGGCCGCATGCGGCCCGACCCAACATATTTGCAATTTGTTTCTAAATTTCGTAAAGGACACACCACACATTCTTTTCTCAAAACTTGAATAAAATCTTCGAATGGACTTAAGGATTCAAACTTATTATTATTATTATTATTATTATTATTATTATTATTATTATTATTATTTGGGTAGAAGATCGAGTCAAACCAGAACATATACATATACTCATACAAATGAAGCCTCTTTTCTGTTCTAATAGAGTTTTTGTTTCTTTAAAATGAAACATTATAATAGCAATATCAAAGGACTAAAAAGCACATCCTCTTTTTAATTATTATTAAACTATATATAAAGACAACTCTATATATAAAGTAACCATTATTTCACGTTTTTCCTAGTAATAAAAAAGTTTATTTACTTTCAATAGGATTCAACATTAGAGGAGAAGAGAATAAATTTAAAACATACGAATACAGAAATTATAAATTCAATTACTTTTCTAACAAATCTATTGTGTCTACAATACTTCAAGTTTTCTTGTAAATTATTTGATATATATTTGATCAATATATTCTTCTTTCTTTTCACAATATAGCGACGAGTAAAAATAACAGTGTAACATATTAACACTTCTTGAGAAAAACAAATATATATATATATATATATATATATATATATATATATATATATATATATATATATATATATATATATATATATATATATATATATATATATATATATATATATATATAGTGAAAGTTAACCCATAAATGAAGTATTAATAAATGAAAAAAATTTATTTGGTTTTAGTTCCATTTATGAGTTAACTCCTTAATACAATTAGTACAGTTATTGTACAAATTTGATATATATATATATATATATATATATATATATATATATATATATATATATATATAAATTGAGATAAATTTTCCCTATTACACTTTTTAAGTTACATGTAAAATATATATATATATATATATATATATATATATATATATATATAAATTTTCATACACATATTATTTATATATAATACATATGTATTTATATAATGTTGCTTTGGCAATTGTTATGGAAGCTAAGATGAAAATTAAAACTATTTGTGCATATGTTAGCATGGCTATTTTCAGCCCTCCAGCTTTTCTCTATGCACCCTTCACGAGGTTTTCCACGTGCGTTGAGTGGCTCTCCACGCTGCAGAAATTCTAATTGTTAACATTTCAAACCTCTAAAACTGTTATTGTGGCGAGGTTCTTAACAGTTTGTAGTAATAACTCAATGTTCTCTACACAGCATAAAGGCACAGCTCGAGGAGAGAACAACTTTAACCCACAGAAAATTCTTGAGACTCATTTTTATTTTTTTAGTTATATTTCGTGATCCCAGATCGCTGATTTATTATTATTATTATTATTATTATTATTATTACTATTTTCTTTTGGTAGTAGTAATTGCGGTAGTAGTACTAATAGTAGTACTACTGCAACTAATAACAGAAGTATGAATATTATTATTAGTACATACTTTATATAAAGATTTAAAGTTATTTCTTTATATGCAAAGATAAATAGGAGTATCAGCGAGTTTATGGATTTTTCATGCATTCGTCTTGGAATGACTTAAACTTAGATTTTGTCTATTTTTAATTATACAAAATTTCCATTGAACTTTGTTATTTTGAAAGACAATTGAGTGAGCCCCACACTTCGTGTGTGGACCATCCTAACCACAATCTCAAATTTGTCAATTCATTTGTAAAGATAAAACAGAGATTTTTTAATGAAATTTTAATACAACTGAAAATAACTCAAAATGATTCTATGCGAATAAAAAGCCCTGAAATTCTATAGCTATTCGCGTAATCTAAGTTGAAATACAGGAAGACTTATTTTTGTCTGTAAGAAAAGGAGTGATTGATTATGTAATATTTATTATACTTGAATTTTTTTTTTTAAATTATCTCATTTAGATAATTTTAATTAGCCTCGGTATTCGATCACTTGTTTAATTAACATTTCCTGTAACTTGAGAGAAATTAACACGTAACATAAACGTCAATGAAAATAATCATAATTCATCCGGCTGCAACGGCCATCGCTTGGAATAATTTCACACCACTTTCTTCACAATTTTGTGCTCATGAGAACATCTCTAAAAGAGTCAAACAATGAGGACCAACCATGTATGGACCAATCATGAGGACCAACATGTAAGATCCATTCGTGAAGATCATTCATGTAGGGACCAGCATGCGAAGATGCTCATGAGGGCCAGTCATGTGAGGGGCCAATCATGAGGACCAACCATGCGAGAACCAGTCACGAAGGCCAACAAGTGAAAGCCAGTCATGATGACCAACCATGTAAGGACCAATCATGATGGCCTATCATGCGAGGCCCATTCATGAGGACCAACCATGTAAGGACCAACCATGTGAGAATCAACCATGGCAGAAAATGAGCATGTAGCTGGGATATGATTGTTCATTACCCACTCTACGACTGCCAAAAGTTGCTGCTGAGCGATTGTCTTCTACAAAGGTTTTTAGTTCTGAAAAAGAGTAGAGTGCTTAGTCAAGTAAAGTGGTTTCAAGCATAATTAGACCCCCTAAATCCTTACAGTAAATGAATAACCAATTTATTTATTTTACTATTTGTCATTCCACTGTAAAAACTGCGTTTTAATATCGAACGTACTTTAAATAAATTCAGTGATGTATTTGACAAAAATACTGAACACATTTCTTAGAATGTTATGTTAAAACGTGTTTTAAAATACAAAATGCGTTCGGGTTGGAATCTTTTTTTTCCTAAGTGACTTCCTTCCAGGTCTCATCATGAAACGGTTGAAAGTATATATATATATGTATGTTTTCGTGTCTCGTTTTGCATTTAAATATAATTATAAACATGTTTTAACGTGTTTCCCAAATTAATGTATTACTCATATAACTGCATTACCTCTGACGCTTAATGATAAAAGTTTGGAGTGCCTGACATAAGACAGAATAATGAAATCGGCTTTAAAGGAATGCAGCATAAGGATTTTGGTATTACAATTTTTTTTTTTAGGATAAACGAAGAATCTGCCTTATTTTACTGTGAATGAAAATATTTTAGAAAGTCTCTCGAAAACGTTGTATCTGCGAATGCGCGCTGGTCTTGTTTTTACCAGTTCAATTTTTTTAGTTTATACACAGACGACTGCGCTTTAGAAATTAACTTAAAGCAGGTTAATTATGATCATATATCATAAAGTATTGTCAATTCTATCTAAAAAGTTTTAAAGAGCAACACAAATTGAGTCTGAAAATGATAAATATGTTTTGAAATCTCGTCACTTATATATTCAAATTTTAATGAATTTACTTAATTAGCATCTAAAGAATTCCCTAAACTCTTAAAAATTTCAAAATGTCTGACGTGTTATTGTTAAATTTTGTAATGGAAGCCGTTTTCCATAGTTTAAATTTGTTTTCTGTTTCATAAATAAAGTTCTGAAGTGTAATTTTAATTTTTCTTTTCCTTTCAATCATGTGTGGGTTAATATTGCAACATTATATCCTGCATATTATATCTCTCTACATGTTCAGTACTAAATCGGAAGTCAAGACGTGAACGTGTTTATAAAGTGAGTAGAAAATAATATGTGCTTAGAAATGTGTTTTAACTTTTAAAACACTATTTTTACAGTGTAGACGCTTTGTATTAATTCATTTAAAAATAATAATTTCTGTATTTTAACCTTATGTCTTATTGCTAACATTTGCAAATCGTTCTTTCAATCTGTTTAAATTCTCAGTCCATATCAGCTTTTATCTACAATCAGATTACTACTGCTGTCATTATATATATATATTTATATATATATATATGACATGACATATATATATTTAAAACCTTTTAATTTTTTTAAATCAGTTTTTCAGTTCTTCCCTGCCTCACTCATACATGCATTCACACATTTAAACCTTGTTTAATTTTCATCCATGTAAACAACTACTATTACTTTCGTCTTCGGTGTTCCACCAGTACACCGCTAGTACAAGCGAATAAGTAGACATACAACTTTTGTATACAGAATTCAGGAAAGTCGGACTGTCATTTGATGTTGAATGATGAAACACAAGAGGTTGTAGAGTTTTTTAAGTATCTGGGATGTGTATTTAACAAGAGAGGTGCGAGTGCGGGTGAAGTTAACAGTAAAGTGAAGCAAGGAAGAAAGGTGGCGGGTGTGCTGAAATCGGTTGTAGGAAAGCAGAGACTAGATCGAGATGTTGTGAGATGTTTCCATGAAGGTGTTTTAGTACCGACACTTTTGTATGGGTGTAGACTATTAACAAAGACTGAAAGGGAGAAACCACGAGTAAGAGCGGCTGAGATGGGTAACCTGAGAAGTATATGTGCCGTGCGTAGGACTGACAGAGTAAGAAATCGCGTGGTTTTGGAAAGATGTGGTGGTCAGAAATCAGTGGGAGTGAAAACTGAGGAAAGGTGTTAAGATGGTTTGGACATGTTGAAAAAATGGAAGATGACAGAGTTGTGAAAAGAGTGTATATGAGTGTTTTCGAAGGTAGAAGGAGGAGGGGAAGTCTCAGAAGAAGATGGATGGACATAGTGAATGATTGCATGAGTAAGCGTGAACTTGATATGAGTGATGCAGGGAAGTGGCTACAAGTTGGGTGGAATGGAGGAGGTTTGTTAGAAGCATGTAAGTTCGGGACGCTGTCTCTTTTATTTCTGACAAGGCTTGTAAACGCCACTACGCATGGCGTATGAATCGCCGCAGGTGTGGAATTTTGCTATGTAGAGGAGCGCTAGTTCACCAGGACCCTTGTGTGAATAGATGTGTACGCTTTACTTTCTGCCTTTTCTCTTTCTCACTAACTTCTGTACTTTACATCCGGGTTGTTCTCTATCTTCTAACCCACCCCAAATCCATGGGAAATAAGATTTTTTTTAATGTATGTATGTAATGTATGTGTGTTTACAGAATACTGCCATTATACGATTGTCTTTTTTTAGTGATAATGTGGAACCAATTTATCTCATTTCATCTCGCTTAAATTCAAGCTATTAATTGTAGTAATCTTTCCTATTCTACATTTTTCATTTCTATCAAAGCTTAGATAATTAGCGTCATATCGCCTTCCGTATAATTTCTCTCATTCTTGCAGCCATTCACATACCAATATTTAACATAAGAGTCCTATTATTCTATATTTTACTTTTGATATACTAGTTTACTTCTAATTTATTTAGTAATTATATATATACGATATATATATATAGGGTGAACCAAGATGAAGTAGCGCTATGAGTTTTGTTAAAAGAAATAATGGGGTTACTTTAACTTGGGCCACCCTGCGTATATACAGTATGTATATATAGCCAAAACTCGTCAAATCACTTGATATAATTTGTATTTATAGAAATAACGATCGTAGGTTATTTAATGGGTAACAAAATTAAGGGAAAATTTTAGTCTAAAGTAATGAAAACCTTTCAAAATGTTCACATCATACCTTTCTGTGGGCGTGGTTAGACTGATCTCCTCTTAGATTGCTGTGAAGGCTGCCGACCCCAAAGTTGAGGCGCGAACAGAGAGGTTGTTAACAAAATGTAAGAAAGTTGCGTCTGAACACTTTAAAAAAGAGTGCCTCACGCTCCTTCCAGTAGATATTAGGTGCTGATTTGGCACTAGTCAAAAAATCTAAAACTTTACAAAGCTTTTCCCTTTGCAAAGTACACGGCAGTATAATTGTATAATTTCATATAATGTTCTGTTTATTATATAAAAAAGTAATTGATTTGACTTTATATTCAACAAACTTAAACAAATTCTGACCACTGAAGTTCATTACAGTCACACTGGGTCTTCTTCATCTCCTTTCACAGTACTTTCTTCGCCTTCTTCTGCTTCTTCTTCTTCTTCTTCTTCCTCTTCTTCTTCATCTTCTTCTTCCTCTGGTTTTGAAGAACCGTAAGCTGGGTGCTCACAAATTGTGTAATAGTGACCTCCGTACAGTACTCCAAGTTCTCTTAAAGAATCTCCTCTAATAACTGCTTTGATCGTCCAGTTAAAACATTCATCTTCTATTTCTCTATCTAGCCTTTCTACGTCAATGATCTTTGAAGATAATCGCTCTAATATAACTCCAATATCTTTTATTGAAAGGTGTCGTTTCGTTTTTTGTTCAGTAGAAGGTTGATCAATTAATAAAAGGAACTTTTCACAAGTCTGACCTTCCTCATCGTTGGTCGTATTTTCTGTTTCAGATTCTGAACTTTCAGCCTCACCTCGTGGTTTATCAGCCATACTAGTGGAGTGATAATCGGATAAGAACCGCACATGTGAAACATGCTTGTGCGCCGGCAAACCCGATTTACCTAATGGACTGTGTTGGAGCTGTTGCGAAGGCTTTTTCTCCTGGACTTCTTGAATTGGAGAGGTGGCAACGGTTTTATTTGCCTGAAGAAGGAAAGAAACTGATAAGGAAGGGCAGTTGTGGGTACTTACTGAAAATGAGTTCAGCAACTACATAACTGGGGTACAAATAGTCAGCTGGCAGTTCCTCACGTCTCACCCTGAATGGTCTACAAACGTAATTAGTAAAAAGGTGGGGGAATAAAACGTGATTAAGCGCTGACAATCATTTTGGGGCTTCATATACTACACACCACGTTTTTAGATTTTAAAAACTATAAACCAATTGTTTGCCTATGCATCAGGAAATCCTATAATGAATTGAACACATTGCCAAAAGTATTTAATTTAATACCATGCAGATGAACATTATATAGTTCAATAGACAAGAAGAAAAGCTATAAAAGGAATTTTTGAAACATTACAGAAGTGAAGTGAAGTGAAATGGGTTTATAAATTTAAACTTACAATTTCTCACATAAATCTACATAAACTAAGCCTTATAAGCATAAAGCCCCATAATGCTGGTCATATATGAAAATATAGAAAAGAGGATTACTACACTAGAACAGGGATTACCTAAATCAAGAGCCGCTTGCTTGAACTAGGCCTAGGCCTAGCTCTAGGTTGAATTTTTCTTGGTCACGAGAAACCCATTTCTCGTCAGGCGGCAAAGAAAAGTAGACAACAGAAGAATTTTGGACCAGAAGCAAATCAGTGTTTAAATTAAAAAGTTTATTTAATTAATATTTCTTATATGTAAATATATAAATATTAAGTATTATATTTAAAGTGTTTTAACATATACCTTGCAAAAGTATCTAAAGTTAATTGCCATGTAACTTTATTACTTCCAAATGTTAACATGCCACGAATATTTTATTATTTTAAAACTAACAACATTGGCCAATAATGATTAAAAGCATCAAAGCAGTCCACGTTATTTTTTAAATTTAACTCTTTTTACTATTATGCAAACATTTAGTCTTATTGCTAATGTACATATACATGGAAAGCTATCAGTTAAATCCAATATTCATTGATTAACAAATTAGGAAATCTAAAATTTTAACTCTAAATATCTGATTTGAATTTTAGCCGTTAAACTTCTATATTAAATAGCTAAACATCAATAGTCCATACATTAATTAAATTTAGCTTATCCTAATACAAAAATGTATTTAAAAACACATAATTACTATCGCACCAGAACGCAGTACTTAAACTAAATTCATCTAGACAGACCGGAATACAACTTCAGCCTAAGATCCATAAATTGTTCGTTTAAATTGCTAGAATAGAGGAATGTTCATAAGCGTATATGAAGGTTTCTATAGCACCTCTCACCACGAGAAAATGAACGTTGGCTTGCATTTGTCACGTGATTTATAGTGACACAGTCTAAAAGTTATCGAGTGAAACAAGCTTAAGAGAATATTATAGAAGATGCTTTTTTTGATATAAAAGCATACAAAGAATGTCTAAACTATATATAGCATACATGTGAAAAGTGTGATCAAATCAGTTTATGGATCCCAGAGGAAGTCCTGAATAGCAAATGGAAAGCTATGTAATGTAGGCACCTCTAGGTCTTTGTACCTCCATCTTTTTAGCCTAGATTTTTTTAATCAATACATTTTAGAAATCTGATTAAAATCAACTTCCTGCCAATTTTTTTTTATTTTTTTATACGCGGGGTTCTGATCATTAACCTAATTGCCAGATTTTTAAAGACAGGATGTTCGGAAACGTCATCAGGAAGTGTAAAATATACTCGTAACATTCTGATCCATGTTTTTGATTTCCAAACTAAATTAATTTCTTCTCGAGTGTGTTTGATAACAGTTGGACATATAAAACTGATTAATAGTCTCCCATAAAAGATTTTTTGATTTAGTATACTTCATCAACAGAGTGTTTTACAAAATGAAATATGTGGCTAGTTATCTTAATTAAAGCTTAATTACTTTTAATATTAGTTTATACGAGACCTAAAGTTTAATGGGCAGTAAAACACGTTTGTACGAGTAGTAGTCTTTAAGCGTTTTTACGCTTTACTTAAAAGCTAAGTCCGCTGAACGAGTTGACTACATATACAATATATAAAATTGTGAACACAATGATGTCAGTATTTAATATACTTATTAAAAAATCATTTGAGATGCAGGTTTTGAAGCAGGTATATTTTCTTTTCTAAATTCCCATAATTTCAACAACAATGACAAGGTTGTTCGTGAATTTTACAAACTGGCTTTTGTTGTGTTTGTAACTGTTGTTGTTGTTGTTGGTCTTGAATTTGTTGCAGTTCAATCTGTTGTTGCTGAAGTTGTTGCTGCAACTGTTGTAAGTGTTGTTTTTGTTGGTAGTAGTGTTCTTGTTTGTGTTTACTCTCTATATGATGAGGTGTTTCCAAAGCCGGCTGTTGTTCGTGAGTTGTTTGCTTATGGTGTGTTGGATGTTCATGTTTGTGCGGAAGCACTTGAATTTGTACTGTAGGTTGTATATGTACATGTTTTGGTGTAACTGACGGAGTCTCTAAATGTTTTGAAGGGTGTACCTGCTCTTGAGAAGTCTGTTGTTGTAATGAAGTCCCTGGCTGTAAATGTTTTTTTTCTTGAGAAGACTGTTGTTGTAGTGAGGGCCCTTGGTGTGGTGGATGTTTATGATGATGTACCTGCTGTTGAGCGTATTGACGACTTGCCTGAATGCGTCCACTCTCCTCATGTAAAGAACAACAGTGGAAATCGCATTCGGATTGTTCTCCCGTTGGTGATACACGAGTCCGAAGTGTTGGAGTTGGGTGACCATAAGCACAACATTCTGGAGTGTGGATGTGCACTGTTGCTGAGTGAGTTGATTCAACACTCGACCCTTGACGTGAAAGCCTCCCAACTACCCCAGCGGCTCCCGCTCCCATATAGGAATTTTTGTGCTCAATATCATGGTTTATCACAGTACCCTAAAAGTAATGTTAGTAAGTTTTAAAAATAAAACTGTTACATCACTGAGAAGTGTCCGAACAGATTACAAATGTACTTAATTTATTTTTCGTAATGAGGATTTCTACACATATAAATATACTATTGATGTCTTACCGGTCCAACATCGTTGATTAGCGTTTCCTTTTTACCATCTCTCAGAAAGGTAGTAACGGTACCAGGAATAGTAGGAGCGGCCCCTAGTGTTGGAGGAATTGGTGATTTGGCAGCCGGCAGCGGTGAAATTGTCGTCCCAAAAGACGTTTGTGCCGTTAAAAGTTCGTGCCGCTGAGTTGTGCTTTCACCTACTCCACTCACGAGCACCCTTGCAGTTGCTGAAGGTTTTCGCGGTGAAATACCTAAAACAGCAAGGATTGCATCGTTCGTTAAAAGGAAGATTGAGATCCATCATCCCTAAGAAACATTTCTTTCAAGTTAAATGTGAATATAGTTTCACTAAAAATTGTGAAATATAAATTTTGCGGGCAAATGTCGGCCCATTTTCATCTTGAATCGTTCCCATTAAGCCCAAAAGTACTCAGCACATAATGTCACAAAAAAAACCCTTTTAAGTAAGATTTCACAATTCTTTTAAGTCTTCTCGTTCGTTCATTGGAAAGACTACCTAATTACACTTAAACGTGATTGTGTGATGAGTAAATCTGATATCAAATGAACTCTAGAGAAATACAAATAATTCATTTAAGTTTGAAACTTGTGAGAATTCAGAATTCTCCAGTAGGGATGACAGGATTACTTTAATGGCTTCAAAGTGGTTAGAATGTAGGGAAGCGAATCGTTCAAATTGTTCACATCTCATAACTTCGTGATATCATTGTTAATAACTTTACTCTTGTAGTAGGTTGCCATGTAGCCGCATTAATCACCGTTTCTAATTATTACAAACTAATAAAGGACCCTTTATATATATATATATATATATTATATATATATATATATATATATATATACACTGCGTCTTGCGCAGCAAAAGCCCTCCGAAACACAACTCAGAGGAAAGATTGGGAGGGGCGGGTGTATCGCTAAAACCTTCCCTGGTTCTCCTTTAATGTGTATACTAAATTTGGTGGATTACCCTAACTGTTTAGGGGTGTATAAAAGAACAAACAGACAGACAGACAGACAGACAGACAGACAGACAAACAACATCATCATCATCATCATCATCATCATCATCCCCTATATATATAAATTATATATATTATGATACATTAAATAGTGAGAAAGTGAATAACATTTTTTATTTTTATGTCATGTATTAATTCCTAATTAAATATTGGTGAATATATCTTCAGTTTCGTAGCTCTTTTTCATTCGTGTAGCAAAGTTAGTAAAGAATTACTATAAGGGAAGGTTTTAAAATGGACATTATATTACGTTTTAATTATTTTACAAGACATAAAACCGATTTTTTGGTAATCCTTATGCTATTTGGAAGAATGAGTTTCTCCTGAAACTATAACAGTTTAAGCCCTTAATCTTAATTCTTTTATTATTATTATTATTATTATTATTATTATTATTATTATAAAGAATTTAGGACATTCCTAAAATCATGCCAAAATCTACGGAAATTGCACCTCTTATTTAACTGCCAAACTTTTTGTAGTTTCTACAGTCTGTAAATACGAGGTGTGATCGAAAGGTTCGATAAATAGTCCCGCAACTAATGAACGCGTGTCACTAGGTGATGTCAGTGTGTATGGCTGATGGCGTCACCTTGGCCACTTGCCAGATGCCAACAAACATCATTCAACTACGCACCAGTGCGCCGTGTCATTGCTTTGTGTGAGGGCGTCTTTGTGGCGTCTGGCGATTTTGCAGAAAATGTCGAAATTTGAGCAACGTGCAAACATCAAATTTTGTTTTAAACTTGGTAAGACGGCTACAGAAATGCACAGAATACTTGCAGCTGTCTACGGAGATGAAGTTGTTAAAAACAAGACTGTTTGCAAGTGGTTTGGAAGGTTTCGAGAAGGAAATGAGTCTTTGGAAGATGATGAAAAAGTGGTCGTCCGTCCGTCTTGTTTGTAACAACTTCATCTCCGTGGACAGCTGCAAGCATTCCGTGCGTTTCTGTAGCCGTCTTACCAAGTTTAAAGCAAAATTTGATGTTTGCACGTTGCTCAAATTTCGACATTTTCTGCAAAATCGCCAGACGCCACAAAAACACCCTCACACAAAGCAATGACACGACGCACTGGTGCGTAGTTGAATGGTGTTTGTTGGCATCTGGAAAGTGGCCAAGGTGACGTCATCAGCCATACACACTGACATCACCTAGTGACACGCGTTCATTAGTTCTGGGACTATTTACCGAACTTTTTGATCACACCTCGTAGTTAATTTTATTACATTTTTACTGTAATTTTCTTCATAATTTTCTACTTTAAGAAAAACGTTATAAACTCACTGATGTTTTAGTGCAATTTTGTTAAGAAAATGGTAAGAATTAAAGATGCCATAAGCCATTAAAAATGTTTCAAGCCAGTCACGTTGGTTGGTTGATCCTTTTGAAACTCTTGAACCACACAGATTCATTCAACTAGTGAAAAACGCCGACAATTTGAGAAATGAGACCTCAATATTTGGAGTGTCGCGCCAAAGAAATTATGAACAGCGAATCCGTCACTGTTCCTATCGCCTTTTCTCTTCTTCTCTTCAGGAGTGAGGGCTACTTCGCATCCAATGGTAGTAGTTGGATGGGAGACTGGTTTTTGACTCCAGATTATGTAGCGATCCGTGATTCGGATCGCACGTAAAACTGTAGGTCCCATCCGTCATATGGCCTTAGATGTCGGGATGGAAGGAAGGCAGTGACGCTAGTTTGCCGTTTCAATTTGTTTGCCTCGATGGAGGCTCCATCACTGGGGGTGGGTGGGGGTTATTTATCCCAGTTCTGACGTTACTGCCTGATTTAATACACCATTGAAATTTAAACGGATTATCAACCAATCTGATTTACTCAGAATATTTCCATCTTATCTTTTAGAATATGAAGCGTATCTCTAATAGTTACTCCGTTCTATATTAAACTTATCCTATTCCAAGCTCAATAATAAACTTTATTTTATTTACTAACCTAACACAGTGAAACGGCACAAAACAAAAACCTGAAAGTTTTTCCATATAAAAAATTGGTAGTACTGAAAAAGGGGGAAATATTTAAAATATAATTACAGGGATCCTGAATAGGTCTACAAAATACTCGTGCTGTTTGTAAATTGCAAGTGCAGTTAATATTAGGTTTAAGACACACTAAAAAAAGCCAAAAAACATAATTTATAAAAAATACAAAAAAATATTATGCGGGATTCAGTGCCATCCTAATTCAACATGAAATGGTGCCAGTGACCATCTTCAGATCTTGTCGAAATATCTCTGAGTAGGCCTACATTTTAAATTTTAGAAAATTGGAATTTGGAAACCATTTGCAATTTTAAGGGGGAAGTTCTTGTGCGAGTAATATTAATTTAAAATCTTTAAAAAAAACGAGAGAGAGAGGGAGAGAGAGAGAGAGAGAGAGAGAGAGAGAGAGAGAGAGAGAGAGGTTAAATAAATTACGAAAACTATGATGCTTTGTTCGTTTGTTCTATTCTGAACAGAACTAGGATAATATAACTAAAACCTGCAACCGAGCATTGCTTTAAAATTGCAACTTCTTATAAACTATAAATACTGCAAATGATCACGTTCAATATAGTAAGTATCACTGATTTCATCGCGCTAATAAAACTCTCTATATATATATATATATATATATATATATATAATCTGGTCGCGCTAATATATATATATATTGCTCACGCGACTATCCGTGATTCACTGAACCGTGAATCGAGTTAACCGTGATTTGTACGTATCCGTGTTTACATTCGCGGCTCGCCTCCCGCCAACCCACCACAACGCGCCTCAGTAAGTATCTCTCCGCGCTTCAGAGAGAATTGCGCTTCTAGCTTCGCATATTTTCACGCCTTCTGCTGAGTCCAAACTACTTAACTGTATATTATACTGCAATAGAATAATACTGTGCGTGGTGGTGCGGCAAGTTGGAAGGCCAGTTACTGGTGCCGGGCAACAGCGGTTGCACCACCCACCCACCAGCCCGGCGAGGTATGCCGAGTTAACCGTGAAATCGGGTTATCCATGATCATGGATTGCCCCTCAATCACGGATAACTAAGTGAGTGAGTATATATATATATATAACATGGGAAGACGTGACATATATCATTTATCCAATAAAACTTTCAGAATATTATTCATACTGTAACGTCATAATTAGACTTTCAGCTACAACCAAACTCTAATTATCGTATTGAAACTAATCACTTTTAACTGCTTAAAAATATTATACTGACAGTTTTAAATGCTGTAAATATGTGGAAGAGCTTAAAATTTGCTGTGCATATTTATGTCACAGTAGTTTTGAAGCCCTAAAGTCTAAACAGTTACTCGCAGCCGAGATCTATCATTTTCTCACTGTTCTCAAACTCTGGTTACAGTCAAGCCTCGTAAAGCTAAGCCATCTCATTATTACTACTGCGTATGTTTGCTTTCGACGTTCATGCGAACGGGCAGCACCACGACTACAAGATACCTATAGGAGATACGTATTGATTTAGATCTCACCGAGTTACCAGACAGGACTCAAACACGTGGCAATAATAATAATAATAATCAGTCAAGAGGACCAGAAACTGACAAAGCGCTCAGACCAACTAATGGCGGCCCATTGCGCTAACTCCTTTCTTATCATTACCAGCATCATCTGGATTCGAACCCCGACCTCAGTGTCTTCACTTCACTTATAGGGAAACGATGTAACGGTGTTACCCAATGATCCACGAGCGCTGGCCGAAGATGTAGAAACCGTAAAAAGATCACTTCGAAATTGAAATAAAATGAATGAATTTTTTTAATAAAAGCAAAACCACAATTGGAAACCCGAGTTCAGTTTTCATTTCAAGCTTTAATGTATGAAATATATATATACATATATGATCACACTGATAGAGATTAAATGCGAAACTTTTTTTAACGAACATCATACACAATACACACACACACCATCTCAGTGTATTTGGCTTAGGTTTATCATGCATAGTTCAAGGTTTACTTTAAGTTTGGGCAACACACAGTGCTTTCCTACAAAATTTATTGTTATATATATATATATATATATATATATATATATATATATATATATATATATATATATATATATATATATATATATATATATTCTTATTTTTTAGTTATATATATTGTATATGTGTGTGTTATTTTCTTATTGAACATTATACATAGGTCAGAACTTCAGTGTAAAAATTAAATTTGGATTAAGCCACATGAGAATAAAAAATTTTAACGGGAATTTTGTGTAACTTCACAACATATAGCTTGGATTCCACTCACTGACAAGAGAAGTATTTGCAAACTACAGTGAAAGAAATATAATCTGATTTCTTGCTATTTTGACCTAATGCAGGACGACTCACTTAAATGAATTACGGTTTATGCACAAATGAGAATAAAAGTAAGAATATAGTTTTTAGGAGGCAAAAGATGAACTCTAACTCCGTAAAAATTAAAGGAAATATTTCCAAATATTTAGGTGACATCTCATCTGCCACCAAATTCGTTAGTTATTGGTTGGTATCATACGAAAAAATTACACTTCTATTAGAGCAAATTAAATTTCATTTTTAAGGAAAGACGACTCTGATTGATACGTATGTAGTTGCCCAACCACTCCGAACAGCCGCGTATGCGGTTGCCCGACCACTCCCAACAGTTTTCAGTAATATCAACAAATAGTAGGTATGAGATTCAAAGATATATTTATAGAAAAGAACTGTTTTACAAATATTTTTTGTCTATTTCTGAGAACTGTTATGAATGGTTGGGCAAATATACTTACGCATTAGTCATTTCCTTTTTTCCTTAAAAATGAAGTTGAATTTAATTCATTAGAAGCGTAATATTTTCGTATGATATCAAAGAAATAATTACATAATTTGGCGGCAGGTGAGATGCTACTTAAATATTAAGAAAGTTTTCCTTTAATTTTTACAGTATAACTATGGTAACCCCAGATGCACTCGCGTAATATTTGGTCATTTAAACACATTTCACGAAATATTTGAACATCCTGACTTTGACTTCAGTGATAAAGAGGAATGATGCGACATCTCTTCAGCAGAAATGTCATGAATAATGGGCAGAAATCGTGACAGAAAGAACACCAAGAATGGCTTTACTCTCTGGATGGAGATGGATTAGGTGCGGAGACCCACCGTGCTTGTGAGGCTCTCCCCTATGATGACAGGGATCCCACGAGAGAACTACAGTGATCTTGCCGTACTGGTCCATAACCTTCCACACAGGAGCCTCATCGTGCAGGCCCAGAGAATAGATGGTCTCGCAAACAATCCTTGGAATGGCAGTGATAGCTGCGATGGGAGAGCACTTCATTACCCTAACTTGGAAGCAGAAGCACTTCCAAGTTTAGGGTAGCACAATTCCCGAAGCGCTCATAATTTAAGCTACATCTAAAACTAGTCTTCTGTTAAGTTACAAAAGCGCTTCAGAAATGAAATATTAATTTTCATATACATATATACATACATATATATATATATATATATATATATATATATATATATATATATATATATATATATATACACCAATGGAAATGCTGAAGAATGGATTAACAAAAACATTTTAAGTCCAATTCACTTAAAAAAAGTCACACAATTTGGAAAAATAAATATAAATAATTTATTGGGATCCTTTTGTACATATAATTTTGTAATGTCATTTTTTTTTTTTTCATTCTTTGCATAATTTCCGTTTTATACCCGTCACTGCGTTCGTTCAAGGCTCATTTTAAACCTCATCACGACAGTTTGAGAACATCTGTAGCCAATTTAGAGCGAGGAAATACCTTAGTTTTGTAATTATTAAATAAGACGTAGAATTTTTTATTAAAAGTGTTAATTAAGAGACTTTTTATTTATTGTCGATTTAAATTTTGGAAGAAATTATCGAAAATTGAAAGTAAGAAAAATGATACATGGCGTATATAAAACCAATAAACAGTTTGTACTTGAAATAAATTTAGAGGTTGATCGCTAAGGGTTTAAACTTTAAACTGTCATGCAGAAATGAGAAAAGATCAAGTAGCCAATGAGAACTAGTAATAATGCC
This sequence comes from Bathynomus jamesi, assembly GCA_023014485.1. Classification (NCBI taxonomy): domain Eukaryota; kingdom Metazoa; phylum Arthropoda; class Malacostraca; order Isopoda; family Cirolanidae; genus Bathynomus; species Bathynomus jamesi. The sequence continues at coordinate 19,966 of JAJOZX010001653.1, forward strand.
TAGTAATTGTTTATATAATTCACGAAGGTTCTTGAGCCACGAAAGAACTTTAAGGAACTTCACAACAATGACTTCATTCTCTCCCTTCGCCGTATGAAATCACCCCCATCCCTTGAAGTGATCAAGCTTTATGGACATCGCAACAGTGCTACTTGGAATGGTCTACGATGGGGAGATCTAAAATGGCAGACCAGGGGTGATGTAGAACTAAAAATCTAAACGACCTAAGAAGAAATATGTGCATAAACTATCTTTGGCTAAAAACAAAAATTATAAATTGTCTTTTTCTAAAAACTTTTTAAATTAATATCATAAAGTACGGAGCACTTTGGGGTTCTAAACTGAACTACTCATCTACTGTATATAAAATAAAATAAAAACAAAACGTATTCTCCAATTAGCACTGTCGAATTAACTCAACATTTTTGGACGTAAAAGGTACTATGTAAGAGAAGTTCCAAGCTCATGCCTCATTTAGTTCTAAAATGTTTAATATCTCGATTCAGGTTATTACGCACTTAACTTAGGTTACTCTAAACAGTAGGTGCTTTTAGACAAAATCTATGAATTATATGTGATATGTTCTATGTTTTTACGCCATTACAAAGTAAAATGGATCACCTGAAGATCAGGGCCCCCACCCTTCGTTAGTTAGCCTTATAAAGCTAACTAACGAAAATATCACGATTTAACCTAACCAATCGTTAGGTCAACTGTACGCCCTTGACGATTGGTTAGGTTAGGTCAGGTCGTGATATTTTCGTTAGTTAGCTTTATAGGGCTAAATAACGAAGGCTGGGGGTCCTGATCTTCAGGTGATCCAGTAAAATTATATGGTGAAGCATTTCAACCTATAAAAACTTAATATAAAATAGGAACATAATTTATTAAACAGTCTGACATGCACCATTGCTATAAACTAATATCCATGCACATAATGTTTTGTATCGCATGTTCAAAAGTTTCTTATAAGCGCTGCACCGAAGATTACATTCACTGTAATTTCTATATTTACATCTTAGGCTATAAGTATTCCTTTAATGAATTTTACACCTTTAAGAAGAACTACTGTTTGCGCTTTACTTACACCATTTAAATAACAAAAAAGATGCAGATTTCTCTCTATAAACTCCACATCCAAAGAGACTTGATGGGCAATAATAATTTGTGATGTCTAGGGGATGGTTAACTTCCATCGTAACGGCAAATGTTACGTGATGAAGGGAACCTACAGCTTTACGTTCGATACGAACTATCTACGGGATCGATCGCTAGTACATAATCTGAAAGGGGAGGATGGTCACCCATCCAATTACCAAGCAGATCGAATATCGCTTAACCTCGCTACTGATCGAACGGTAAGTGGTATTAAGACGTAAAACCAAGAGGTAGCCCGACTGGATGGGCAGCTTCAGGGGTTGTTAATTGAAATATTTATATCAATTAGAACCCATCAGAGTCTTAATAAACCGAATATTTAGCGTTCATCAATTACTCGTGTTCGTTGCTTTCATTAAAACTTGTATGACAGTTGGTGAACTAAGAACTGAGGAAAAACATAGAAGCACAAACAAGATTTCGGATACATCCATGCCACGGCAAATTTAAGGAAATAAAGGAATAATTTAATTTTGAATAAAAATAACCATAGAATTGTCTTAACAAAATATAACACTATTCCACTAGTCAGCTCTTGCATAAAAAACAAGTCTTTATATTACATATTTTCTCAAAATAAGTAGATAAGAAATTACACCAAATTTTAGGGGTAAATAAAATGTGAAAAATATTTAAATCAAAACGGCAAAATAATTAAAGAAACTGTCACGTTTTTTAAGTAAAAATAAGTATAAGATTTAAGGTATTATTATTATTATTATTATTATTATTATTATTAGTACAAGTAACACGTAGTACTTGTATGAGTGCTTGTATTAGTAAATTAAATATATTAATATTATTAAATTGAATATATAATAATTTATTTAATTATGATCGTACGTTTAAATAATCTTTGCGTAAATTAATTATAATGAAATACGCTTAATTTAGCGTAACTTTAACTAGTTTTGGACTAATTTTTTTTTCGTTATTTTTAACTTAAATTTTTTCGAAATGAATGTCTGAAAACCGAAATAAAAAATTAAAAATTAGAATCTTGTTCAAAAGCATTTTTAATTAATTTTATATTTATTTTCTCGAAATTTTATATAATTTTATATAATTTTATATAATTCGCAAAAAAAAAAATTATAATAAATGGTTATTTATTTATTTGTAAAAATTAATTTTTACAATTTTTAAATTTTTGTTAATTACAATAAATTTAACATGAAATAAATAATTGTAAAAGTGGAGTATTTATTTATCTTATTTATTTTATTTTATTTATTTATATATATATATATATATATATATATATATATATATATATATATATGTATTTAACGGTAAAACACAAGTGTCGTTAAAGTTATGCTTATATATATATATATATATACAGGGTGTCCCAGGAGGAAATGTCAAGAATGCACCATTTGACTCTTTGGGTATTTCTAAGTAGAAAGTATTATATCGACATGTGCCTGATTCTCAACCGTTACCGAGATACAGGCATCTACATTTGGGTAACTAAAACATAATAAAAAGCCGATCTTAGATAACATTCAATGACATTTAATGATACATTGGCAACTGTGCAGATCCTCACATTATTTATTTACATTATTTATTTAGGTGCGTCTTAACACCTGCTCATAAACCTCAGAAATGAACTTCCGCGTTTTCATTGGTAAGACTCGATGAATCGGAGGCTCGCCGCGTGCATTGAAGAAGGAGGGGATCACTTTGAAACCATTTTGCAATAAATGCAATAGTGTATTGTATGTTTGTACTTTTTGTAAACCACAAGTGTCATTAAATAGTATCTAAGATCGCCTTTTTATTATGTTTTAATTACCCAAATGTAGAGGCCTGTATCTCGGTAACGGTTGGGAATCAGACCCATATCGATATAATACTTTCTACTTAGAAATACCCAAAGAGTGAAATGGTGCATTCTTGACATTTCTTCCTGGGACACCCGTATATATATATGCTCACGCGTTTATGCAAACAATTTGGAAGTTGAGAGTTTGTCACTCCCTGATTGAAATATACGAAAGAAGTGAGGAAACACTCAAGACATCTCTTTGCGTCATGAATGCTTTCGTAAAGTTACAAAAATAGATAATTTGGCTTCTCCAAAATGCTCGTGTACCGTGCTACAACGTATCACCGTACCTTGTCTGAGAACCTCGACCCCTGCAGGGTACCAATGCTCCCCTTGTCTGAGAAAGAGGAATACGGTGTTTTCAGGGAGGGTGATGAAGTATTCGGGGTCCTCCACTTGCGTCCCATCAGCTTCCAACACAACCCGGATTCGAGCCTCGCCGAGGTCGAGTTTTTCTCTCCCTGAAAGTATAGAAAAAATTAAATTTGGCTTCGTGCTTCCTTCCTGGAGCAATACCATGTAAAAGAAATAATGGTAACTGTGGCATTTAACAGGATTCGAACCCTCGTTTTTGGTATTAGAACATCATGAACTTATACTAACGGGGGCCAGCGCCCGTAGTTCACAGGGGAACATCGTTTCCCTATAAGCGAAGTGAAGACAATGAGGTCGAGAGTTCGAATACCGATGATGCTTGTTGGTTAATAATAATCAATGAATTAGCGCAATGGCCAGAGCGTTGTACCAGTTTGTGGCCCTCTTCATTGATTATTTATCGGGTACTCCCGACGCCCAGTAGTTAGTTATGTGCCTGAATCCAGGTCTGTGGTTTTGAATCCCGCTCGCAACCACAATTATTACTCTTCACTTACGTTTGTACATGGTGTTTGTGTCCTCAAAATTCTTCTGAAGGTAAAAGTTAATAATAGTGGACAATTTTTTGTTTTATTTTAAAAACATAAAATGATCAATAAATTCCAAATAGTTTTTTACGCCATGAATAGGTGGTTTTGGTAAATAGAAATTGTAAATAAATCTATAAATAATAGTTAAATATGGAACTAGTTCGTGACTAGACTTATTAGATATTTAGATATTTGGGCAATTAATTATATTAGCCGAAATCCATATTGGGCTCCAAATAAATCTAACCTAACTTAATCTAACCACCTAACCTAACTTACAAAAGAACACTTGTGTGGTTCTATGCTCTGTTGGGCGATTTATTTGGAGTCCAGTATGAATTTCGGCTACTATAATTAATCGCCCAAATATCTAAAATATCTAATGACTATACACTACACGAACTAGTTCTATGTTTGGTATGGGAAAGCAAAAATTCTAAGGTAATTACTCTAACCTAACCAACAAAAAACCATTTACACATGGTTGTATTCTCTATTAAAAGTCTAATAAGCAATTCATTTTCTTTAAATAAAACAAAAAAATTGTCTACTCTTGTTAACGTTAGCCTGTCCTGTTTATATACAGTATATAAATTATGAACATGATGAAAACGGATACACAGAAATAGGTTGAAGTATAAATTGATAGATAACTGGTAAATAGCTGTACAGGGATGGTGGTTTTCATCACGTTTACTTGAAACGTTGCTATCACAATCCAAATAAAAAGTTTAAAAAATGGTACACAAACTTTTTCACCAATTGGGCCACGAAAGAGTATTGAAGTTACTTTGCAGGGCAGAACCTTGAATGATATATCTATCTATCTATCTATATATCAGACATGGGGCTGAGGCCTGGCCTCGGCCTCGAGGCCGGCCTCGGGCATATTTTACAGGCCTTGGCCTCGAGGCCAGCTGAAAAGTGGAAAGGCCTCGTGACTTTCGTGAGGCTTTAGGGAATCCTGATTTGTTTTGTTCCGTAATTTTCAACCTCCAGTAGCGTTGGGGTGCAGATTCTTCAGGTGGGCGCGTTCGGGGTGGATATTCTTCAGGTGAGGACCATGACCTGACAGGTGACCGTATGTGGCGGCATACTTTGATAAATATTATTCAGACAGGTGACTAGTGAGGCGGCAGTCTTTAATAAATAATATTTAGTTAAGTGACCAACGGATTAGTGACAGGTCGCTGTGACGTTAGGTACATAAATATTATATATGTCGCGGTATATAAATATTATTCAGTCAGTCAGCAGTAGACCAATTGACACTGTAGCAAAACTAGTGTGGGAAAGCAATCTATCAGTCGGTCATCAGTTGAACCGAGCTCATATAATGTGTTTGTATTATTTATGTGTATAAACTATTGTACTGTATCTATTTCTATAACAAAAAATAGGCCAAACTAAAGAAGAATACCACCTGGTATACTGATAACTAGCTAGTACCGTCGATAATTTTGTTTTTCGCCCGTCATAAATTGTAACATATAAACTTCTAAATAATATGATTTGAATATATGAGGGGTCGCGCGTCTTAAGGTACCTAAGCGCCACCACAGGCGAAAACGTGTTTTTGATGGATACCACTATTTTCACCCTTCCTCTATCGCGTGGTTTGAGTTATAATGACCTTACGACACTAGAAGTATGGTTGAAAACCTTATGAAGCGAACTACTTTTTTCACCCCTATCGCCAGCCAAACGTTCACCCAAAGTTCGGCATAATAAGAAAATAAAAAAATAAAAAAAATATATATATATATATAAAATATAAAATATGAAAATCTATTCCAAAAACTCATCATCTTCATTAGCATACTTAGAACTCTAATTTAACCAAAAATGAACGTTCTAGCTCAATTAATAACAGAGATACTATTGCCAGAATATTGCTGAACTTTGGAGCGATTTCTGACGAATTTTAATTTTAGTGCTTAGGTACCTTAAGACGCGGGACCCCTCAATTGTAATATCGGATGTAAACAATAATTTTGCTAATATTGGCATTATAACTGAGATGTAAATTGTTATATTGTTTGCAAATAATTTTTTCGGTCTTTTTCATTTACTTTAATAATATAAAGTATTTTATATATATAACTTTAAAAATGTCTGATAATGGATAATATCATGTGCAAATATACTCCTGAATCAAATTATAATATAACATGTTGAAATTCAGGTGCAGATATATTCTTAATATTATCAGTATTATATTATTATCGTATATATAATTATAGTCCAGTAATGGCATTATATAAACTTCATACCTATATGCCTACTATACATCAGAAACATCTTTCACATACAGTACAAGCTACAATTACATTAATGATCTTTGATAGACTTTACGACCACAATTTCTTATTGTCAAGATACATAAAAATGTAAAACTTAAAAAAAAAAACGCATCTCCAAATATAGCTCTGTTTGCAATGCTCGCTAGAGTCGCTAATAATTGTAACCATTCAGAAATTATACGACCAACAATCAGTGAGTTAGTACAGTCTTGAAATATTTTGCTAGATTATGTTCACATCATAAGTTCTAGAGGTGGAAAGAGTACCAAAACGAGTATTAGTACGATTAAGAGTATCACTTTTTTTGAGTGGTCGAGTACGGTTTTTTTTAGTGTTCGAGTATGAGTACGCGTGTAAGAGTGTGGTTTCAAACTTTAACTGGTGCTTGGCTACAACTTGTAGCCAAGCACCAGATAAAGCTTGAAACACACTCTTACACGCGACTCGTACTGGAACATTAAAAAAACCGTACTCGACCACTAAAAAATATGGTACTCTTAATTGTACTGGTACTAGTTTTGGTACTCGTTTTGGTACTCTTTCCACCTCTAATCATAACTTTCCATATCATAAATACTTGAAATATTGCGGGTATATTAAAATGAGAAATAAGAACTGCATGAAATGAGAAATAAAAAGTTATTGGGCTAATGTATGGTGACTGTGTGACCCGGCAATTGTAAACACAGCGTGTCGGTGTTGTGGTGTGGCCGCGTGTGATAGATGAACGTGCTTAATGCTTAATAATTCCCTTTTTATTAGGTAAGTGAAGTGAGCTATGTCTTTATTTATTAATTTTGAGTAGAATCTTGCTTTTCCTTATGGGTTTCAAAAAAAGAAGAGATACAGGCTAGAGTGAGGCTACGGTAGGTTACCTTTGGAAGAGCTTTAGGCCTAGGCTAGGCTAGATTGTTGAGCCTTCCCAAAGCATGGAAGAGCTTATTTGTAAAAGATTTTGTAGTGAGTATCTGCACCCAGAGGTGCGAATACCGCATTCGTTATTTGCATCCGAATATCACACCTCTGGGTGCAAATACCTTCAGCCTAACAATCTTAAGGCCTCGTGAGGCCTCGGCCTCGTGGATTTCTGAAGGCCTCGACCTCGGCCTCGAGGCCTGAGGCCAGGCCTCGTCCCCATGCCTGCTATATATATATATATAATCGCGAACTTACTAAGAGCTGATAGAACAGCGAGACATAAAGGTGGCTACGTGAGAGTCATATGACAGAAACGGTAATAAGTAAATCAAACAATTTTTGGATGTCGTAGCAGTGAAAATAGAAAAATTAACGTGATACTGATAGTTATCTATAGACCTCCAAACACTCCAACTGGAAAATTTTCGGATGCCATTGATAATATCAGAAACCTAATAAAGTCCGTAAACTCTCCATCCCCCAATATAATACTCTGCGGAGACTTTAATTTCCCATTTATAAAATACAAAAAGGTGGGTAGAAATATGATGTGTATATACACCAGGACAAGGAGGGCAAAGAGAAGACCAGGAGCAAGCAAAAATTGTTGATGGCTTTCACAAACGAGTTTATGTTGACACAGGAGATAACAGAAAATACCAGAAAAAAATAACTGCCTAGATCTGGTATTTACGCATAACACGAACTTGATTGCTGATATAAAATAACCCCACCGATTATCTCCGACCACAACATAATCGAGATATCAACAAATATTGCGAAAACATTAAAAAACAATAAATATACTGAAGAAAGAAGCAAATTTAGGACTTTTAACTTAAACTCCAAGACCATAAATTTTAGAAATTTTAGAAAAATATGCTCCGAAAGCACAGCCAAAAGGAAAGAAAAACTGGTTCGAAAGGCAAAAGAGAACAATATTCCGCAAAAGAAAGAGAGTAGCGGCGAAGTTAACTAATTGCAGGGACAACAATACCAGGAAAGTAATAAAGGAAAAACTGGAGAGTATCGATAGAGAAATACAAACCCATACAGAGAAGGAAGAGGAAAAGACAGTAGAAGTAATAAAGGAAAATCCAAAATACTTCTATAGCTATGTGAAAAAGAAAACAAAAACACACGCCGCTATCGGGCCCTTAAGGAAAGGAAATAATGAACTAACAGACGATCTAAAAGAAATATCTGAAACATTGAGAGCCCAGTATGAATCAGTCTTTAGTAGCCCAAAACGTAACAAAGGGATATCTGATATAGATGCATTCTTTGAGGAGAAATTGCAAGGAAATTGTATAACAGATTTTCATTTTACCCCAGAAGATGTAGTGCGAGCTATAGGACAAATGAAATCACATTCAGCTGCAGGTCCGGACAAATGGAACGCATTAGTGATTAAAAACTGTAAAAATGAAATAGCTACACCATTATACTGGATATGGAGAAGATCCCTACACACTGGGAAAATACCGAGCATCTTGAAAAGAGTAAACATTGTCTCTATATATAAAGGAGGGGATAGAACTCAAACAAAGCACTATAGACCACTGTCATCGACGTCTCACCTCACCAAAGTATTTGAAAGAGTTAGAGAGAAAATCTACGATTTCTTGGAGACACTGGAAAGATTCAGCAAAAATCAGCACGGATTCAGACGAGGAAAATCATGCCTATCACAACTTATAGAGCACTATAACAATATTCTAGATGCACTGGAAGGCAATGAAAACTACAGATGTGATCATGGTATAATAACACATAAAATGAAACGTGGGAATAACAGGCACAGTTGGAAAATGGATCTACAACTTCCTCAGAGAACATCTACAGGTCGTAAAAATTCAAGGTATATCATCACCAGAACTGGAAGTACGCAGTTCAGTACCACAAGGAATAGTATTGGCCCCATTTCTAATCATTATCATGCTAACAAACATAGACAGTGAAGTAAACAGCAACAGTAGTAACATCCTTTGCAAACGATTAAAGATCAGCAGAAAAATGAGCGATGCAAAGGAGGTGGCGGCCTTGCAGAGGGACACGAACAGAATATACAAATGGTGAGAAGACAACACCATGACATTTAGCACCGAGAAATTTCAGCTCAGAGATATGGTAGAAATGAGGAACTTAAACAGACAGCATATTATACTCCAGATAGACAGGAAATTCAGAGAAGCACGAAAGCGAGAGATTTTTGGGGTTATAATGACCGATGATGCCAAATTCGAGACACAAAAGTAAATAGCGATGAAAAAGCAAAGAGAGTCGCGGGACAAGTATTAAGAACCTTTAAAGAAGGGACAAGACAGTAATGATTCCCCTGCTGAAAACACTGATCATACCAAAAATTGAATACTGCTCAGTCTTGACGTCCCCATGTAAAAAGGAAGAAACTAATAAACTAGAAGAAATTCAGAGACATTTTACAGCTAAGATTGATGTCTGCAAAGCACTCAACTACTGGGAAAGACTACGTGAACTAAATCTGTACTCCCTGGAAAGAAGAAGAGAGAGATGCACCATAATCTATATATATATAGAAAATGATCGAAAAACTGGTACCAAACCTCAAACTAAATCCAACAACGCTGGAAAATAGAAAAGGCAGAATGTGTAGTATTCCCAAATTAAAGGCCCGACAAGGGACATCTTCAACACTGAAGGAAAATAGTTTGGTTGTCAGGGGGCAAAACTTTTTAACCAGCTTCCAAAGGACCTCAGAAACGTTACAGGGGTTAAAATTGAAGTCTTCAAAAGAAGACTAGAGGCCTGGCTCAGGATGATATGAGATGAGCCGGGTGTACCTGGCTATGTGCGGTGGAGAGCGCAAGAGTACAACTCGCCCCTCCACCAAGCTAGACCTAGAGGCGGGTCCACCAGCTTGACCTTCGTGTGAAGAGAGACCAACGCACGGAACTGCAACGAGGTTAAAGATAATATATATATATATATATATATATCCCACAAGAATAAGAATAAATTACTATATTTGGTTTCAAATATTTAAATTACAAATTAGTTTTTAAGTTAAAAACTAAATAAAAGCTTGCCAGTTCTTGTTACATGGTAAAAAAAATAGTTGTACGTAGGTAATAATTACTGCATAGTACAAAGGTTTAGGCTCTGTAACTGTAATGAAACAAAAGCAGGACACATATTGAATGGATAAACTGTTACTTCTACAATGTTCACTCTTTGCAAAGGCCATTTTGACTCATACAAATGTTCCTTTCATTGTCTCGTTTACAACTAGTTCTGTGGTTTCCTTCATCCGGTAGGCCAATCGCATTTCGCTGAACGAGCCACACACACACACACACGCAGGTTACTACTTCTACCATAATGTGTGATTTTAAAGCGCAAAAAAAGTTCTTCACATCTAAAACCTTGTTAAGAATTCAAATATGAAAACATTATATATATGAAAATGAAATGAAAATGAAAAGGTTTATTGGCAGACTATAGTCCATATGACAAATATTATTAATACAATGACAGTTCATATACTAAGGATAGAAATATATACAATTGATTAGAAATAATACTGTAATGTCGAAGTTAAGTGGAGCTACAGACAGACGTTTTCGTAGCAAGAAGTCCATTGCTTAGAGGATAAATGGCAGGACTCATGGATAGCTTGGATGATCGGGTTGGTTGATTTTTTAATTCTTTGCATTAGACTGTGTTGAGCACGTCTTGTTACCTCTGGGAAGCTCGGGACATTGCGGGTAGCAAACATTTGCGAAGCTGAGCATCTCGGGGTAATTTATGTAAGAGTCTAAAAGACCTGTTGTACAGCAAATTTAGGGTTCTGCCAGAACCTTTTTTATAATTCACCCACAGTTGCTGTCCGTATATATTACTGCAGAAAGTACGAAAGAGAGTGTCTTTAGCATCACTTGTACAGAATCGAAAGTTCCTTATGGTCATATTCGCTTAGTAGTATAGCCGAAAAATGGACGAGTCCAAGAATGTTGCAATGTTGCAAGAGATAATGATAAGTGTTGCAAAGGGGGATGGGTATGTTGCAAAGGGGGTGGGAGGTATGTTGCAAAGGGGGTATGCAATGAAGGGGGAGGGGGTATGCCCTGAAGGGGGGAGAGGGATCTTCGGGGGGAGAAGGGAGGATGACCTCCCCCCAAAGGGGTTGCCTTAACCTAAGAGAGAAAGAGAAAGGATAGACAGAGGAGGGCTTTTGGGGGAGAAGGTGGGATGTCCTTACTCCCCCAAAGGGAAACCTAACCTAAGTCTTAACCTAAGAAGGAAAGAGAGAGAGATCTTTATTCCACCGGAGTTCGAAGCATTATGAAGGTCCCGAAGCCAAGCGGGTCTTATATAGAGGAAGGTTGAGTTGCCAGATACCATTTTTTATTTTAATTGTACAGGTATACATTATTAGGGTGAGTTGCTAAACACCACCATTTATTTTCATTCGTTACCAAAGCAAACGTACTTTCTGAAACCGAAATTGACAATAAAAAATTCAATGTTTATTAATTATTGTAAATAAATAGAATTTGCCTTCTACTGCACAAAAAATATATAATACGGAACGTACAATCGTCAAAATAATAGTTCAGACGAAATACACACACACACACACACACACCCACACACACACACAATTGAACAACTTTCTCCTTACCTTATATATATATATATATATATATATATATATATAGAAAGAATCACATTAACTGTCTATTTTATTTTGTCATTCCTCTCTCTCTCTCTCTACATATATATATATATATATATATATATATAGAAAGAATCATATTAACTGTGTCTATTTAAATTTGTCATTCCTTATATATATATATATATAACGGATTTTCACCTTAAAGTGAATTAATTATTAAAACAATATTAACATTAAAAAATTCACTAAACAATTGGCTTAGCAAAAGAAATCGTTCCACTAACATATTCTCAAATCTATATATACACACACACACACACACACACACACACACACACACACACACACTTATATTAAATAACTATTCTCTTACAAATACGTTTATTTTAACTGTGTTCAGACTACAGCGAGAGGAGGCAGGTAATGAGAATATCCAGCAAAAGGTCCAGCCCGAGGCCTTTTAAAACCACAAACTAGCGTGAAAGGAATTTGAGTCAAAAACTTTCTCCCAAAGACACGCTTCGCACTCCAAGCGACTGTTCCTTGTAAATAAAAAATGTTTTATATTTTATCAACTTAGTTATTTTTATTTACACGTAATTTGTATATCATCTTCTTAGTTATTGAAATGAATGAATAAAAAAAATGGATGGATATATTATTATTAATATTATTATACATTTTTCAAAATTAACACACACACACACAATATATATATATATATACACAGGGTGTCCCATAAGTCCGGCATCATAGGAAAAATAATAAAAAAGGCAACACAAAAGCTTTTATTTACAGAACGTGCTCAATATGTCCACCATTGTTTTCAATACACAAATTCAGACGTGATACTCAGTCAGCAAGCACACGGTGAATGATGTCAGGAGTAATGGTGTTACATGCCCCAATAATGCGCTGCCGCAGATGTTCAACACTCCTAATTTTCTCTGCGTATACCAGCGCTTTCAAGTGGCCCCAGAGATAAAAATCTAGTGGCGTGAGATCCGGGCTTCTAGCTGGCCATTCCACAGGCCTTCGACGTCCTATCCAATGACCAGGTACAGGTATTCCCTTACTTGGGTGCTGTAATGTGCAGGAGCGCCGTCTTGCTTGAACCATGTTGGAAAATTTCCTTCTTCATTCAAGACAATGGGAAATGCTTCTTCCTTGAGCATACGTAGGTAGATGCATCCAGTGACATGTTCATCGAAAAAGATACGATCCTTCCAAACGCCACACCATACCATCACCCGAGATGCACCTTGTTCCTTTGAAGAGGTATACTAGTGAGGGTTGTTTTGAGACCAGTAGCGGGTGTTCTGTCGATTTACCTCACCATTTTCATAAAAAACAGCCGCGTCACTGAACAGAATGGTGGACGGGAAATTGGCATCCTGAGCATAAATTATGGTTTGTAGAAATAGAAAAATATGAATTTCTCCTATGATGCCGGACTTATGGGACACCCTGTATATATATATATATATATATATATATATATATATATAATATATATATGGTGGTACAAATTACAATAGTAATAATAATTAACTCTTTCTTGCCGAATTGTTCGTTCTAACAATGGTCAAGCTTTTCACACCGCCTTAGACCCACAGTTTAACGTGGAAACCGAATACTCTTTTCTTTTTAAAAAAATATAAATAAAGGAATGGATATAGTTATAATTTCTTTATTATAAAATCCTCTCGATTACATTAGTGATTATTGATCTGGGAATAGTGTTGCTGCAAAATGTGATATGCACAAAGACAATGTAGATTTTTCTATGTAGTAATAATAATAATTAACTCTTTCTCGCCGATTTGTTCGTTCTAACAATGGTTAAGCTTTTCACTCCGCCTTAGACCCACAGTTTAACGTGGAAACCGAATACATTAATCCTGGCGGGTAGAATTGTCATCGCTCCGATCTCTCAACCGCCGGCTAATCCACCAGTAGGAAACCTAGGGTACCTATTTATCAGCCAACCAAGCAGAAATTCAATAACTAAATACAATTTTTCCACACGCCTACGCGAGAAGTCAACCCGAATACATTAATTACTCAAAGTTGAAACTCAATTTAGTATGGCAGCAAAATAATAAAATATTGTTGTGATCGATATTGCATAAAGGGGTAGGTTGGGGAAATCCAAGCATGGATGCAAATATTGACGTGGTAGAGACAGCATGGGAAGAAAAGTATGGATGCAAATATTGACGTGGTAGAGACAGCAAGGGGTAATACGAGCATTAAATCTATGGAGAGAATATAAAGATACCGTTAGTCGTCCAAAGCATGGACCCCCCGTTATATCGGTGTTACGATTGGTACACAAATTAGACCCCGCCCAGTTACACTGGCAACCAATCATTATGAACATCCTCTCAATCTTTTGAGCATTAAATCTGCGGAGAGAATATAAAGATGCCATTAGTCGTCCAAAGTATGGAGCCGTTATATCGGTGTTACGATTGGTGCACAAACTTATCGTAGCCCCACCCAGTTACACTGACAACCAATCATTAAGAACATCTGCTCTTGATCTTTTTGGGCGGAGCTTGGTGATTGTGCATATAAAAGGAAATATTCTTCAGTTGGGGGTTCAGTAGCTATTTTCGCCAGTGAATAAACATTCCCTCTGCCAGTGAATAAACATTCCCTCCCCAATGGATCACGAACTCTACACTTTTCCGGATTTGTATCAAGAAAGTGACACTGCAGCATTGACTGCAATTAATCTTTTTAACGTGATTGTCCGTGATGGATTATTTCCAACGCAAACCGTTGATGATATCTGCAATGACGCTCCTTACGATCCGACGCAAGGGACTACGATAGAAATGTAAGTGTCAATAATATTATTTTTTTTTAGTCAATTATTCACAAACTGTCAGGAAGAAGATTATTTCATATATATATATAATATATATATATATATATATATATATATATATATATGGAGGGATGTAGTATCTCGTCAAATACTTCATTTAGATACTCGCCATTATGCTAAAATCGCATTTTTCTATGGCAATCTTTTGCATGTTTTTTTGTAAATGTTATTCGGAATTACCTCTTAAATGAGCTTCTCTGAGCGGTTCAAAGATATCTTCACTGATGGGGTCTGTCTTACAATATGTATACTCTGTATATGTTTTTATTAAAAAAGATTCAATATGAACATTATTCTTTCTCCTTTAAGATCCGATGAGGATTTAACACGTGTTATACAATCTTTTGAAGAACCTCGTGTCATGGACTTGAATACGGAGGATATACCGAACAGTCAGCCCAATGAATGTCACAACGAAATAAAGTAAGTGTTTTTCGATCTTTTTAGGGGGGAAAAAGACAATATATTTTCATCAATTTATTAAATGAAAGAAATCAGTAAAATAACCATCTTAAACTACAGAATATACAAACAAACGTTACAAATATATATATATATATATATATATATATATATACACACAAGAAAAACATTATACTATACGAGTACGCACAATTGGAAAACGGCTTTTTATCTGTCTGTATACCATTTCATCATTTCGTTGAGTGTGACACGGGTCGAATAATTTTTAAAAATTTTTAAATTCTTTACCACGTGACATATGCATGAGAAATAAAATGCAGTACATTCCACAAGTATTACTAAAATATCCTTGTAATCGGAATGGGTTGCATACAACTTCGGGAATATGTAACTGATCGAGAAATTGTACAATAACAGGGTCACTCCAGGGTTGAATTCCGAGTGAATCAAAGTAGTACAGGCGGTGCCTATTTTTAAAATAGATTGCAAACCAATGAATCGCTTCATTACCGATCACGTCTATGTTCGCAATAAGACTACCACATTCTCGCGTAATTGCAAACTCAATGTTTCATTCTTTGCAAACACGCCGATAAATTTGGATCGTGTGACTCGTTCACTATTCATTACTCTTTGAAGTGTATTCGCATCCATTTTAAAAGTCAGTGATAACGCTCCTAAATCTGTCTACTTCTATAGGGCTTGCGACTCAAGGTATACTAGTACACTAATAGGTGCGTCTGTAGGCTTGGTGAATTCCAACCTCACTGAGATGTTTCCGCTCTGTTGTGGACTTAAATGTGTATTTACGCAGCAGATAAATCAGGTGTAATGTCAAACGGATAAAGGTTAAATTGATCAATGAATTCTTTCTGCGTTACCCCATTTCCGAGCTCGACACAATCACCTGCAATATGGGCCAGATTACTATAGGCTCTCGCGCAAAGAGGTAATACAGCGTCTGATGAATAGTCCGTATCCAATGTTCCACCCAAAGCAATGCCATTAACGTATAGAGTTATATTTTTAAGTCCGAAATTCTCGAATTTAAAGGCACTCTTTTTATATTTTCCATTCACCGAAGCATGGTCCTGCATTCTGATTAATATCCCTTTAGGAAGATTTCCCAGGGCGATGTTTTCCATCTGCTTCGACGCCAACCCTGCAGGCACCGTATATAGTTTGATTTGTACTCTGTTAATAGGGTATTTCACTGTAACGTTTAGTAAATTTTTCTCATTTTCTAGTTGTTTTGGTGAACTTAATTTCACTCGTCGTACGCGGAGGTATGTCTCCATAATGTGAACCATAACGGGTTTTGCTCCCTCTTCTTGATCAGCATCCAGATTTAAGCAGCTCTCAGGACTCGTGCGGATGAGCTTTATTTTCATATCCACCCCGTTCACAAGCAACTTCTCCTGGAAAGTGAAATCTGTGTGCAGACGTCCAAAACACTCGTATATCTTCTTTTTAGAATTTTTAAATTTGTCCTTTATACTACTTTCGTCTTTAGTTTGATAATATCCCTCGGCACCTAAAAAGGTAGCCTTCGCTTCTTTGGAAAAGTTGAAGACATTTTCCAGATAGGCTCGTAGATGATAGTATCCCGTGCCTGACGATATGTTGGCCTGATTTAAATATACGTCACACTGGTTGAATATGGAGTGCAGAAAGTTTGTTTCAGGGTATACAGCATATTTGTCATCGCAGTCCGTTCCATCAGAATGGGCTATACGTAGCTTAGCGTACATGTGCACACAGCTTGGATCAAAAAAGTAAGGGCCTGAGCTGGGTATCACGAATTCTATAGGAGCACTCGGGGAACTAATTGTGTTTAAAGGGTTAATTGTAATAAAGTCACTGTGCTCAATAGAAACTTGAGTTGGAGGCATCTCAAAAGGGATAGCTCCGATTTACAGCATTGTGAACTACATGGGTGGATGAAGCGTGCCATGACGAGTTAGAAATAGTGCCTCCTCTCTCGACAAGTAGTAAACAAACTATGATTCATGAGATCAATGTCCTTAGCTTATATCAGTCAAAAAAGTGGTCAACCATAGGCTTCATTCGCTTACAGCACTTCTTTTTTGATATCCTTTTACGTTTAATGCCACGTGATCCCTTCTTCCGGACAGCTCTCTTCTTCTTCCCACCACCACGCATTTTTCTCTTTGCATCTTTGATGATTTCGTCCCGTGTACGTTTTAAATGTTTTTTTAGAGCTTCTTTAGGTTTAGCCCCAGCCAATATGTCTTCTGCAGTGTTAAGACCTGATTGTAGCGCTTTCCTTCCGAGGTATCTGGCACCCCTCTTCAGCAAAGGAACAGCCGTACGTAGTATGGATGAAAAAATGGACCCAAGTCCACTACCGCGCTGGTATCTCACCCCTCGATAGACGGTGAAAGGCTTTCTATCCATTATAACTCAGTGCGTCGAAAGTGTAGCTTCACTGTTAAGCTCCCGTTACCGAATGGGAAGTTTTCACCCTCAATCGTTCTTATATATTGAGATATTGGTTATTAAATTAGTTGCGACATTCACATAATGGGGTCTGTCATATGTAATACTCAAACTCCTTCCTCTATGGTTGGGGATGTGGGCAATGCGCAGCAGGCGTGCCTGGGTATCCCCAACAAACTGGTGCTCCACTATATTACTGTAAATATAGCACATGTCTGGGGACTGAGAGCTTTCAGCAAATTTCTCCATCTTCAATTGAAACATTAAGCTGGACAAGTCACGTTGTGCCTCGTGAAATGTCTCTCTTTGGAAGGCTGCGCTATATCGGCCCTCAGCCGCAATTGTGAACAGCTCTTTATCTCTAATATTTTTACTAAGCGTTGATTTTAACCTCAATGTGCATGCGGGCGTGTCTATGTTTACGATTTCAAAAAGTAAATCGTTTGTCAGGTACGAATTTTCAAGACTCTTGTTTAAACCCTCCACAATATCCATGGCTGTATCATAATGCCCGATTCCTAACGAAACATTTATGCTATAGAACCGTCCCTCACCGCACAGGGTTGAGCGTACAGTATTGTCTAAGATTATGCCTAATTTTTCGCATTCATCGGTGCTTCTAAGGATCAGAAATATGACCTGTGCTTTTCAAGAGTTAAAAATTTGGTGGTTAACTGGAGTTCACATATCCCCACCTCATACGAATCACGACCCAATTCAATGGGTCCATGGAGCTCTGTACAAAGTTGGCTAGTGTGTTGTTAGGGTGTACAGACAGGGACGAGGAGGACGGGAGTGTGACGTAGAAATGGTTAGGAGCCATGTTGCATACTATTTAAGCTTCATTATTGCATCAGCTTTTATATAGGTGTTGAAGCTTTCTGGGTACCCTAGCCATTTCACCAGGTACATTTTTCTCTTTCCTGAACCTTTGCTTCCTAAAATTTTCTCAATTTTAAACACATTTTTTCCTAAATTAAATGCCACTTTCTGCAACTCCTCGCGGTAAAAGCCTCCTGAGATTTCTTCCCCATTCAAATCTTCAACGTAATACATCATTATCTCACCTTTAGGTCTCATAGCCCTAACTTTAAAAATCTCA
This sequence comes from Bathynomus jamesi, assembly GCA_023014485.1. Classification (NCBI taxonomy): domain Eukaryota; kingdom Metazoa; phylum Arthropoda; class Malacostraca; order Isopoda; family Cirolanidae; genus Bathynomus; species Bathynomus jamesi. The sequence goes on from JAJOZX010001653.1 coordinate 38,625, forward strand.
CGTGTCCATCCTTGCTCAAAACCCTTTGCGAATTTATTTCCCGAACGCGACAGCCTTACATAATCATTGATTTTGAAACGCGCAGAGTGTGGTGGTGTTGGTGATCCATCTCTTCTCGGGAGCGTACCTCTTTCTAAAACTTCGTTAGGTGTTGTCCCAATCGTGCGATGGTGTGAGCGGTTGTAGGATGATGCCAATGATTCCAGAATGTCTAGAAATCTGTATGTGTTTTTATGTGTAAAATAGCGGTGCATGCGTTCCTTTCTGGTACGTTGAACTCTTTCAGCCTTATGTATAGAATTGGTTGTGTAATAGCTGATATTAAACTCTGTCAACATGTTCTGGAAAGCACGGCCTATAAATTCCTTCCCCATATCCGTACAAAAATAGCCAGGAACCCTGTTTTCTTTTAACATTAGCGTTTTGGTGGCTTTAGCAACTGTTTCAGGTGATTTATTTTTCAGAGGAACTAGCCACAGATATCTAGAGAATACATCTATTATGAAATAATGTAACGGTAACCATCGTTATACACAGAATATCTTTGCATGTCTGTTAAATCTGCTTGCCAAATAGAATCAATCGAGGCAGCCGTTGTCTTGGCTGTTTTAAACCTTTTTCTCACCGGCTTATGAAGCGTATAAGCGTCCTGCTCCCGCAAAAATCTCTCAACATCTTTTTTTCCTACTCCGTAAACACTTCTGTATAGTCTATCTACGCCGCCGTAGGAGGCTGGGTTAGAAATGTCATAATAGCGTTCTTAATACGTTAGCCATTTGCGTATTTTAGAGGCACGTGGGTAGGGTTGACCGTTGTTTATCCTCTTCTTTCTCCTCTTCAAAGGTGTTACCGCCGGGGGTGACGGCGTCTTCAATTGTGTCACGTGCGTTGCATGTTCCAAGTCTTTTAACCTGTTCAGATTTCCTATCAACGTTTTGGGACATTTATTTGTTGTAGTCTTGCTTTAATATGCTTCCATCCTGATGGTGAGGCCTATCCCACTTTCTCACCAGATCATGGACAATGTCTACGATATTCGACCCCTGTACCTTTGATCCTTCCACAGTGATCTCACCTGTATCGGTCCATTGTATGGTTGGGTTCTAATTCAATAGATTACACTAGGCAACAAATTTCAACTTTTTTTTGTTACAGACACGTGAACTACTGATTCCTACTAAAGCGGTGATGCTGATTTCAGATCTGATATCAAAATTTCTCTATCACGTCCAGATTTTGTGTAACCAAAAACCACTATTTTTCATTTTTTTCTCACCCGCTTCTATTACGAAAGCCGTCTAAGCTACTTTTGCGTGCCACGTTTTATGTTAAGCATACTTAAATAATTAGTGAACAGGGATGTCTTTCCTCCTTTATTCTGGCTTAAGACACAGCGGAATTCCGCTGGCGGAGTTACCACCCCTGCGCCCAACCATCCACCCAAAGCGCGTTAGTATTTTGTTGTTACTACTGAAAGGCAAATTCCTGTTCTTAAGTGAAACTTTGGTGTGTCCTCTTCCTTTGTCGCTTGTAGGATGACGAGCTCTCCTTCTGCAGGAACCAACAATAATCTCCCATCATATTTGGGTTGAAATTACCTTGGTATCTGTTTTCCATAACTGAGATCTGTTGGTGGAAGCGCTCACCATGCTCGTCACTTACAGCCCCAAGGTTGGCCGGGAAGAAGTCAAGATGAGAATGTAAAAATGAATTTTCAAAGACATTCTGCATCCCATTATTTCATAAGATTTAAGCATGTTTTCTACGAGTTTACGGTGGTTTTCAGCTTTGTGGTTTCCAAGAAAATTTTTGACAACTTCAACGAAAGATGTCCATGCTCCTAGTTCATTCTCATTTAGGTTAGATGGAAACGATGAGTCGTGGATGACACTGCGGATCTGTGGTCCAGTGAAAACTCCAGCTTCTAGCTTGGCATCTGTCAATATTCCTTTGAATTTATCCTTTAAATATTGGAAACCACTACCTTGATGATCCATACCCTTCACGAAATTTTTCATAAGGCCAAGTTTAATGTGAAGTGGTGGAAGATGTACTTTCTGAGGGTCAATAAGTGCTGGGTGTTTCACATTGTATTTACCAACAACATGTTCAGTTCTAGATGGCCAATCATGTTTTTGTAGTGGTTCTTGTCATCTCTGCTGTTCCATAGACACAAAAAGCACATATGCTTTGTGTAGCCCAACTGTAACCCAAGAAGTAATGATACAACTTTAAGGTCGCCACAAATATTCCATGTGTGGTCCTTATATTTGATGAGTCTTAGCAGCAGTTTCATCGATTCATAAGTCTCATTAAGGCCAGTGGCATGTGCTACAGGTATTGAAGGTTTTTCATTGCCGTTGTGCAGTAATACAGCTTTAAGGCTAGCTTTACTAGAGTCAATGAACAGTCTCCATTCTTTTGGATCATAGCGACAGCCAATCCCTTGCATCAGACCACTGATATCGTGGCAGAAACAAACGTTTTCTTCCTGTAAGTAAAATGATGAAAACTGCAAATGGCGATGGCGGAAATGGGAAACTTTGGTGTTTGGTTGGAGAAGATTAAATTCTTGAAGTCTTGAACCAAGCAACTCTGCCTTTTCTTTTGGTAATTCCAAATCGCGCACTAAGTCATTTAACTCCGCTTGACTTAACAAATGTGGGGAAATATTTGCATCTGGAACATATATGCCATCTTTCCCTGTTTCTATATCACTAGCAGAATCTTCAGATGAACTGCTGTCTGTTATCGTTGCTGGTGGAACTGGTGGTGGATTTGTTTCATCATGTGGTACTGGTTTCATTGCTGATTCGCAGTTTGGGTACGTGATCTTTGATTTGTTTTTCTTTGTGAAACCAGCAATCTTTGTCAAACAAAAATAACAATCATTGAAGTGATTTTTCGGCTCACGCCAAACCATGGGGACTGAGAACGGCATAGCTTTTCTTTTACCATTCATCCAAGCTATTACATTGCATTGCACTGTGCACAGCAAATATGTGGTGCCCAGTCCCTCTGTTGGTCTCCTAACTTACAGTCAAAATAACACTTGTAGGCAAGTTTAATCTTGTTGTTATGTTTCTACGTTGTGGCTTAGGTGTATATTGTCCACAGACAAAGCAGAAGTTGTCTGGGTGATTTACACAAGCACGTCTATTTGATGCCATTTTGAATTACCATACAATATCTGAAAAAACGTAGAAAGTAATTATTACGATGTGCAAAATAAAAAGAAATACACACCGTAGTACAAAACAAATGCTATAAAAACACACAAGTCACCACAACCTGTCACTAGATCATCAGCAGAGAGCTTCAACAACCGTTCTGCTTGACTGTCACGTAGCGACTCGGGATAAATTTTATTTATCAAATTGTTCGAATTTGTATATAGTTGGCAAAAAAATTGCTTTAACCTTGAAAAGCAAGTTTCATATTACTGGCATTAAGCGATTAAAACCAAAATCTGGACGTGGTAGAAAATTTTACTAAAAGTGATTTGCATTTTACACAAAATCTAGACGTGATAGAAAAAATCTAATTACAGATTTGAAATCAGCATACCGAAATTAGCTAGGAGCACCTATTTGGTCTTCTGTAACAAAATCTTTGTTGCCTAGTGTTATAAAGACTTAAACCTTTATTCCTCAATGTATGTGGGAGGGTGCTTTTTAATACATGCTCGATATGTTGTGTGGCCGACCCCTTAATCTTTGGTTGGTCAGCTGTATCGTCGGGTACAGGTCCTATGTCATCATGTCCATCGTTCCCTGTGCTGTGCCTAATAACCACAGGAATCTCTGTCGGGTTCTTATAATTTTCGTACTCGTGAAGAAATTTCTGCAGAGCTTCTTGGTATAAGATTCTTTTCTCATCAGGTGTTTTTTCACTGTTTAATGGGGCTAGCAATTCGCTTTCCATTCTTTTAAGTTGCTTTTACGGGGATCTAGATCCGTGTCTGCATTCTTTTGCAGTGAAGCGTACACCTCTTGTGGAATCACTACCACTTTCTTCATTATATTAATCTAGTCAGTAAAGGACCAAAATCTGAAAATAAGATGGGGAGAAATGGCCCTCCTGTTTGTACAATAATTCGTTTTTTCTTCGCTACAGTTTCACTTTTACGAGCGATTGCACGTATTATGTTCTTGTAACGGCGTAGGCGAGCCTTCTGAGGTGGTTTCATTGATACACTGCAATTTATAACGTTAAGACAGATTTCACAGATGCATTTTAAAAAGTCGGAGTCGATATTTTTAAAAAACATCTGCTGCATTGCCCGGGGCAATCGATGATAGATTTTTATTAATTCACGGTATTTCTTTAGTCTCTTTGTCATTCTGGAATATACACCATTTCAGGCTCGTTTGGAAATATATTCGTTCGTAGAAGCACCCTAAACGTGTTTCGCGGATGAAGGTCGCAAAGCAAATATCCGTAACGCGTACTTGTAGCTTATTTATAAATTTCCAAAAACTCCTTACGCTGATTCGGGAACATTTGATTGGCTAATACCCCAATTTGTGATACATCTCTATGTTGTGCGAATAAGACTAGATATTGTGTATTTAACGACACGTCGCGCATGTATCTATTTTTGAAAAATAGATTCTGATTGATGAAGAACACGATTATGTTAAGATGATGGGAGAATACTGTAAATGTCTTGGCAAACGTTTTATCCATCTCCAACATGAGATCGTCAATTACAATGACTGTATGTTCATTTCCCTTTAACGAATTAATGTCATATACACCTTTGTGGAACAAAATATCATCTTGGTACTCGTTGAACACTGATTGATACGTCGAATAGCACCATATAACTTTATGCACAAATTTTGAGAACATCTCTTCCTTTTCTTTAATGATTTTAAGTATAAACAGTTTTACCACATCCTGTAGGTCCAGATATAATAGATGTGGATAGGCTCGTGAACCTGAATTTTTCTACAGAGTCCATTTCTAACACGTCACACTCCTAAGTGGGTCATTTACAAAATATTACAAATTTTGAGTGCTGCTCCTTATATTTTGTTTTCTTCAACAGAACCGTGAATGACGATGAGGTACAGCACCCCATCATCGACATTACGGATGACCCCGACGATAGTGTAGTTGTGATCACAGAATCCTTCCCCGCCGATGAATCCTCACCAGCCATACCTGTAACACACAATTCTAAGCGGAGACATGATGAAGAGCCCTCCACGTCAGGTATAAAACGTGCTAGGATTGCGCCGGTTGTTAGACCGCCAGTAGTAGAGCCACAACCCTCTACGTCTTACGGCGCAATTCCCACAATAGTAACTTCCTCAAATAAAAATATATCCCCTTACTCCTGTTCAAGCCCTTGTACATCCCCCGCAGCAGCTTCTCGCTCTCTTGATGATGGCATAACATTCGAGTTGGTGCGTACCGTTGCCCCCACCCGTCTTGACTAGAAATCGGTATATAGTCAGGGTCGATCCTAGATCCGTGTATAGCAATGGCGTTGAGTATGGACTACGGCGCCTAGTTGAACGTATTGTAGAGTTTGCCCTTCAGAACCGCGACGAACGTGAAGTCAGGACGATGTTGTCTTTTGGATTCGGGTCAGATGACGGAGATGTAGATGATTTTTGGGTAGTAATACCCTTCAGACGTTTGGCAGCTGAAGATATAGAGTATATATTAGGCCGTATAATGCAGGCCTCTCAAAGTAGTATAGCCTTCAATATGGACAACTTCACGGTAAATATTGACCGTGTATACCGTGTTGCGGGTCAGAGCGCCACAACTTATACTCTTAACTTCAATTCTCAGGCTATTTTTAGACGGCATATAAACGTCGATCGTGGTTGCGGCTTTATAGCAGTGGTCTTAGCACGTATGTTTACTGTACTAAATACACGGGTCAAAAACATTTGGTTGCCTACGGTAGTGGAGCGTGCCCGTAAACTAGCTGTAGACTGTGAACTTGAATTTGACTGTAATATGGGTCCTGAAGAGCTGAGAAGGGTTGAACAGGAAATGAATGTTCGTATAGTTGTATTTGGAGTGGATGATCGTCGTAGGACTATGTATGTTTTTAAAAGCGTGAGAGATCGTACAAGACCCCTACTTATTTTAGGACTGTCAGGGACAACGTACCTCCCCATCCGTAATATAAGGGACCTTTATGCGAGTTATGATAAAAGTCGAAAATATGGGCGACATCATGATTTGTGTAAGGGATGTATCGAGTTTGCGGATGATATAGTGAAACATTGTAAAGATTGCCACATGGTATGTGAGCAGTGTAAAAGCTTCAAATGTGAAAGCCGTGTAGTTGAAGCTGAGAAGAGGGACTGTGATGTGTGCAGACGTACATTTTTCAATAATAACTGTTTTGAGCTCCATAAATCAATTGGCACGTGCAGGAAAATGAGAATCTGTGAATGTGGTATGTTTCACACAATGGATAATTGGGGAAAATTTAGACATAAATGTGATGAAATTCACTGCCCTACATGCCAGGAGGAATATAAGGCGAATGGAGTAAAGCATGTATGTTATATGAAAGATGCTAAGCCTAAAAATAACCCTTGTATAACTGTATACTACGATAGGGAAACATACACGAACGCCGAAACCAAAGAGGTTATTCCACATTTACTTGTAAGCCAGACTATCTGTGATGAGTGTATGGAGATCGAGTGTAATGAGTGTCACAAATGCGGTAAACGTACAAACGTTTTTAAAACGAGTGCCTACGATAGCCCTATGAAACTCTTTGTGTCCTATATTGTCACGCTAGCAGACAATTTAAAAAAAATTACTGTATATTCTCGCCTATAACGAGGCAAAATTTGACACACAGTTCCTTTATAAGGAGTTGCTTGAGCACGAGTCATCTAAGATATTTACAGTTAATCCCTTGAAAAGAGGTAACAAACTAATACAGATGCAGATAAGAGGTAATGTACAGTTTAAAGACACTTTATTATTCACACCTTGTAAATTAGCAACGCTATCCAAGGTGATGGGTGTAGCTGCTGAAGTTTCAAAAGGATATTTCTCTTACACATTCCTCACTAGCGAAACTTTAAATTACGTAGGACTACCTCCACCCAAACATTACTTTAACTATGAATGTATGAGTACAGATGAACGTGAAGATTTTAACCAATACTACAACAGTTTTAATAAATCTAGTCCTTATAATATAGCTGATGAATGTGAGCGTTATTGCTTGAATGATGTACGCGTGCTTAGAGTATGTTTCCAGGCCTTTAGAAGGATGTACATAGGTCGTTTCAAATGCGATCCGTTGCAAGTCGCAACCACCATCGCCTCATTATGTTTTACGGTGTTCAAGAATAACTTCATGCCCAAAGACACCTTAGCCATTTTTCACAGAAACAATCCCAGAAGTTATGGCCACAAGGCTATTTACTGGCTCAAACACCTACATCAGCAGACAGGTGTATACATAAAGCATGCCCGCAACACGGGTGAAGTACCCATTAAGATTAATGGTCGTGTTTTTTGGGTTGATGGTCTAAGTGAAAACCGTGCCACCGGTGAGAAGACTGTGTACTCCTTTAACGGTTGCTGGTGGCACGGATGCCCCCGTCCTGAGTGTGGAATCGCAGGAGATATCCACGGTAGATCTCCTGCCGACTGTCTTGCGTGGACCCGCACCCACGATCAACTTATAGGATACTAGTTCACTCACAAAGTCTTGTGGGAACATGAGTATGATGCACGGATGGAGACAGACGGACAGTAGGGTGTCTCAAATATACGAATGGAGGATTTCGGGTCGGGGCGACGCTTGCCCGTATTACACCTTTATAAAGGATTGTTATCACAAAATTTGACAGCTGTAGGAGGATTTTTAGGGGTCACTCAAGTTCGCCACTTCTGTTTCACTTATACAAGATTTTCTTCTCTTTCGCAGGTGATGGTTACTAGAGCAGGAAACCAGTTGTGGTTGCTGGACAAGGCCCCAATTGCAGCGATTGTTTGTCCACGACTTCAGTCGAAGGAGCAATGCCTGTTCCTTTACTTCCACCACCACCAAGACCAAGAGGGAAGGAAGACCAAATCGGAGAGCATTCGCCTGGTGGTGGAAACCATCTGGCCCATCTGGGAGAAGGCCAACATACCAACTACCACCAAGAAGTACGCAGGGGAGAAGCTGGCGAAGTTGATCGATACCTACGACGCACTCAAGAAGAACAGGACAAAGCCGCAAGAGGGTTACCGGTACAAGGAGGGGATGTTCAAGTCGGATTTGGAAGACGTGTTTGACGTGGCTCACTCCTCCGCGCTATCCTCCTCCAAGGTCCCTCAGGAGGACAAGGATTTTCTCACCTCGCAGAGGGAAGACAGGATGTCGTCAAGTCTTGCGGGGGTAGACCAGAAGACAGCGAAGAAGAAAGCTGTGAAGCGGAAGAGGGATCTTGCAGCCACGGCTAGGAAGAGTAAATGGGATGCTGGGGTGACACAGCTCATGGAGGTAGCGATCTTGGAGGTGGATGGTAGCAGCACTGAAATGAACACGGAAGACGAGGATGATGACGACGAGGCGTACCAAGCGCCCAGCACCAGCAAGGCCCAGACTCAAAAGAAAAGGCGAATGAATGCCCTCACGGACCCGAATCTCATCGCTGCTTGGGATCGCGACAACATGTCCGTGAGACAAGCAACGTCGTCCTTTGCAGCAGCAGCTCAGAGTTTGGGTCATGACCTGGTTGACCTGGTAATCTCGCCAGCAACTGTTCATCGAACACGGAACAAGATCCGAAAGGAGATGGGAGAAGAGTTGACCCGAAAGTTCGAAGCTTCTGGTCCTTTAGTCTTGCACTGGGATGGGAAACTGTTGGAAGATATCGCCAAGGAGAAGAAGAAGGAGGTTGACCGGATTGCTGTTGTGGTGACGGGCGATGGAGTCGAGGAGCTTCTTGGAGTACCCGTTGCGGTGGACGGCACTGGAAAAGAACAGGCTGCAGCCGTACTCCAGGAAGTCCAGGCTTTTGGCATTTCGGAGCAAATCATTGGACTGGGATTCGACACCACAGCTGTGAACGCTGGGATGATCCAAGATGCTTGCGTTCGCATTGAGCAGGAGTTTGGCCGTCCCATGTTGTGGTTGGCTTGCCGTCACCACGTCTTGGAGATCTTACTCAAGGATGTCTTCGTGCGATGTCTGGGGCCGTCCTCTTCCCCTGACATTCTCCTCTTCAAAAGATTTCAACAGCGGTGGGCCTCCATTGACAAAGGGTCATTCTTGTCCATCGGTGACGAAAGCAATCCCACAACAACTGACAACTGGGCAAATCAAGCGTCTTCCATGAAGAAATACCTGCAGCAGACGCTTTCCCACGGCACACATCCCCGAGAAGACTACCGTGAACTCCTCATCCTTTCCTACCGCTTCCTTGGCGGTCAGGTCCAGGGGGGGATTTCATCAGCCTGGGGCCTATCACCACGCCAGATGGATGGCCAAAGCCATCTATGCCCTCAAGATTTTCATGTTCCGTCACCACTGGACCTGACAGCCAGGAAGAAGGAGGACTTCGGCGGCTGTGTTTGTTCATCTCCCTCGCGTACGTGAAGCAGTGGAATGAGGCAATGGTCTCGAATCGAGCTCCACTGAACGACCTAGAGTTCCTTCGCCTGCTCGAGGCCTACCCTGACAAGGAAGTCAGCCACACGGCATCCATGGCCTTGAAAAGGCACCTGTGGTACCTCTCAGAGGATCTCGTGGGGCTTGGTTTCTTTGACGACCGCATTCCAAAGGACACGAAGCTAAAGATGGTCCAACGACTTCAATCCCCCGCCACGAAGAAAGGACTCAAGCGGATCGATCCGAAGAACTTCAATCCACAGCAATCCATCGAGCTCTTCGTCACCCGGAGAACAAAATAAGTCTTCTTCCGCGCGATCCTTCCAGAATCTGAGTCTCCCACCTTCCTCATGAAAGATCCAGAGGATTGGATCAATGACCAGGATTGGATCACGGCGCAAAAGAGGGTGAAAGCCCTGAAGGTGGTCAATGACGCCGCCGAGCGTGGTATCGCTTTGATGAAAAGATTCAATTCCACCATCACGCGTGATGAGAAGCAGAAGCAATTCGTCCTCAAGGTGGTTCGGGCTCACCAGAAGTTGATCCCCGTCAAGACGAAGGAGAGCTTGAAGAGTAAAATCAAGTAGTGTAGGACAGATTGATGATGAAAACAATCCATTTATACGCGCTTATTTCAATTAATGAAAGGTGCATTTCGTTTATTTTAAATTTTGTTCAGAAATAAAGAGAATAAGAGAATGATAGAAATTTCTTTTTTTTCCTAAATAGCTACAAGAAAGTGTTAAACTTGAGTGACCTCTAAATACTGTTCGATTCCCATCATTTTTCGATTTTTAGAACCTCTATGCCTATTGAAATCGGGGCAGCATTCGCGAGCAAGAGAAAATCGAAAAAAAAAAATTTCTATGTATTAATGAGACACCCTAACGGACAGTTCCGTGTACAAATAAACACGATCAAGCGTTCAATGGTGCTGGATCCTCTCAAATGCGGTGATAGCTTGTTCGGTGGGCGTACAAATCCCTTCAAGCTATACTTTCTGCCTACGGAGGGTGTGAAGCTCCATTGCTACGACTTCTGTTCTTTATACCCCTACGTGATGAAGAACAATCCGTACCCTGTAGGTGCGCCTGAGAAACTGGTGGGACCTGATCTACCCTCCATTGGCGAGTTCTCAAGAAATTTGAGCGGGTACTATTTCTGCCTTTCTTTCGTAGACGTACTTCCCCCTCGCGATTTATGGGTGCCGATCTTACCCGTCGTTATCAACCACAAGCTCATGTTTCCCTTGTGCGTGAAGTGCGCAGACGAGAACAATTGGGATTGTGACCATATAGCCCACCAGTGTAAGATTAGTGGTGTATATACAAGTCCAGAGCTGGATCTAGCTGTTCGCCATGGCTACAGCATATTGAAGATACATCAGGTGTGGAGGTTTCAGAAGCTACCCAACCTTTTCACGCCATATATAAACGCTTTTTTGAAAGATAAGGTCGAAGCATCAGGGTATCCGCGAGGAGTTGATACCGAAGATGAAAATCGGCCTATATTCAACGTTACCGTGACCGTGAAGGTATACAGCTTGACCGATCCCAAATTGTAAAGAACCCTGGCAAGCGTTTTAGTGCAAAGTTGTGTCTAAACAGTCTTTGGGGAAAATTTGCACAGAATACCGGCAAAGGGAACGTTCATTTGGCACAAAGTTATAGTGAAGTCTGGGATTATGCCAATGCTCCCGATAAGGAGGTCATGGAGATCCTGAATGTAGGTAATACTTACATAATAAAGTACAACAATACCGAATTGGCCACAGATACCTCATGGGTTGGAAACATACCTGTGGCCAGCTTCACAACGGCCTACGCCCGCATAAAACTTTGGGGGTTATTGCATTCTCTTGGGCGGAGGGTATTGTACGCTGATACAGAGAGTGTGATATTCACAAAGAGGGAGGGCGAATACATGCCTCCTATTGGTGAATTCCTCGGTGAGTTGACTGATGAGATCAAGGATGAGTATGGAGACGCCGCATACGCCGACTCTTTTGTCTCAACAGGACCAAAAATGTATGGGGTACGGGTGAGGGTGGGGGAGGATATGAAATATATCGTGAAGGCAAAGGGTATCACGCTCAACCATGCGAATCGGCGGGTCGTTAACTTTGAATCGTTGAAGGATCTAGTGTGTTTGGATGATGATGATGAGGGTGATCAGCCTCCCCAACTAACTGTAGGCACCCACAATTTTCGGGCGCAGAAGCTGGGGGGGCTTGAAGGAACTAAGGGTACAAAGGTGTGCCGTAACAATTATAGGAAGCGTTACCAGTTTCCTGGTACCTATGATACCGTACCCTTTGGATACCATAACCTTTGATGTGCCTATTGTTAACTTATTTATCACACGTATTTGCAAATATATATGTCTTGAATATAATCTTTGATGTGTCTGTTGTTAACTTATTTATTACACGTATTTGTAAATACAGGGTGTCCCTAAAAAAACTATATACTCTTTATAGTATCATATATTTTATAATTAAAAAAAAAATATATATATATTGTTATAGCAATTGCCAATGAAAGGTAAATTAGTAATCTAAGTGATCAAAATGTTATAGAGAGTTGTTTGCATATAAAATTTAATTAACTACGCCAAGTGCTCAAAATGTTCTCCGGCGGCATGAATGCACTTTTGAATGCGTCGACTAACTGATTCGCAGACATGGACTAATGTGGATGCTGTGATGGTCCCACACTTTTCCCTAATTGCATCCTTAAGGTGTTCGAGTGTTGCAGATCTTGTACCATAAACTGCATCCTTCAGGTAGCCCCACAAGTAAAAATCAAGTGGAGTCAAGTCCGGTGAACGTGGAGGATACTCAACGCTTCCTCTTCGTCCTATCCAACGGTTAGGCAACGTTTCATCGAAGTACCTTCTGACATCACAATGATAATGAGGCGGGGCTCCATCTTGTTGAAAGTAAAAGTCGTCGTTTCCAAACAACTTCCGAACTGCAGGTATAATTTCTGTCCGCAGCATGTCGAGATATGCGGCACCGGTAACTCTCCCATTAAAGAAAAATGGTTCAACCAAACCCCTGGATGATAAACCACACCATGGGACATGATCAAGGGATTACAGCTACACCTACCCTAGTATATCCAGAACCTCAATATAAACAAAAGACTCGTTGCATTCGCGTCGGATTGAATAGAGTACATCAAAATAAAAGGGGTAACTATTGTATTTTAGTTGGGGCCTCTTTGCGAGTGACCCGTTGCCCACGTAGGGCTAACATCATGAAAAAGAACAAAACTAGTGTTGTCATTTACCATTACTTATTCGGACTATAGTGGATTTAATTTTCCCAGAAGAGTTCTTTGTTTCAGGCACGGTCTGTGTGTATCATATATATATATATATATATATATATATATATATATGTGTGTAGGGTGGCGCAAAAGTCGCGCATCATAGGAATTTTCAGTGTTGATTATAATATATATATTTTTTCTTTTAGGTAGGGGATGGCTGCGAAATTAACAATAGACGAGAGGGTGAATTTGGTTTTAATGTATGGAATACCAGGTACAACAAATCGATGAATCGGTATAGATTTTATATTTTGTACCCATTTATCGATTTGTTGTACCTGGTATTCCATACATAAAAACCAAGCTCACCCTCTCGTCTATTGTTAATTTCGCATCCATTCCTTACCTAAAATAAAAAAAATACGAAACTACTAGAAAAACTCTTGTTACTCCGATTAAATGATTTCCTATGGACATCTCCTAATCAGTTTGGCTTTAAAAGGTCCCACTCAACTGACCTGTGTATATATGTACTTAAAGAAACAATATCTAAATACATTGACAGTAATTCAACCATTTATAGCTGTTTCCTTGATATAAGTAAGGCATATGATAGGGTGAACCACGATACTTATTTGCAAAACTAAAAGACAGGAAGGTTCCCATGTACATATTAAATTTATTGAAATTTGGTATTCCCACCAATCTTTCACTGTTAGGTGGGGCAATGTACTATCCGAGTGTTTTGGCTCCTCTTGTTGGGTGAGACAAGGCTCCTTGCTCTCCCCTATGCTGTTTAATGTGTATACTGACGGATTAATTGCTTCACTTAATGAGGCAACAGTGGGATGTTGTATAGATAACACAAGGATAAATAACTTAGTTTATGCCGATGATATGGTGTTAATAAGTCCCTCTGTTAAAGGTCTGGATCGGCTACTAAATGTCTGCGAAGTGTATTCGCAGAAACATGATATTCTTTTTAATGTTACAAAAACTAAGGTTATGCAATTTCATCCTAAAAGCTGTAATCAGCCAGCTGATATAAGGTTTAAAATGAATGGTGAAGTAATTGAGGAAGTACAAGAGTTTAAGTATTTGGGTCAAACTATTACCAGCTCCTTGAGTGATGACTCGGATATAAGAAAACAATCTCGAATCCTGTGTGCTAAAGCGAATATGACCATAAGGAACTTTCGTTTCTGTACAAGTGAAGCTAAAGACACACTCTTTCGTACTTTCTGCAGTAATATATACGGTCAGCAACTCTGGGTGAATTATAAAAAAAGGTTCTGGCAGAACCCTAAATTTGCTGTACAACAGGTCTTTTAGACTCTTACATAAATTACCCCCGAGATGCTTAGCTTCGCAAATGTTTGCTACCCACAATGTCCCGAGCTTCCCGGAGATAACAAGACGTGCTCAACATAGTCTAATGCAAAGAATTAAAAAATCAACCAACCCGATCATCCAAGCTATCCATGAGTCCTGCCATTTATCCTCTAAGCTATGGACTTCTTGGTACGAAAAGTCTGTCTGTAGCTCCACTTAACTTCGACAGTGCAGTATTATTTCTAATCAATTGTATATATTTCTATCCTTAGTATATGAACTGTCATTGTATTAATAATATTTGTCATATGGACTAATGTCTGCCAATAAACCTCTTCATTTCATTTCATTTCATTATAGTCAACACTGAAAATTCCTATGGTGCGGAAGCAAAACCAAGTTTAACCGAGGTTATATATATATATATATATATATATATATATATATATATATATATATATATATATATATAAACAATCAATTCGGGCGGAAGCAAAACCAGGGTTAACCGAGGTATAGTTTTGCAGTCACCATAATTTTGTTAGTCGAAAGCGACTCCCATTTTATACGTGAACCAATATTCATAGTGAATCTTTTGAATTGATATATTCGAAAAAATTTAAGCGTATTTGATTCAATTATGTAAAGGGTTTTTTTTTATAAGAACTTAAACAATGGCGGAAATGCTATAGTTTTTATCATATAATTTTTGCCTGGGCTTGGTCTTTCTTGTAATGTAAAATTTAAGAGAAGGCTTAAAACTCATAAGGTGGGTTCACGAATGTCGATCAGTTATTGCGATTTACGTGTGAATTAAACAAACCAGCACAACACGTAAATCTTATCCGAGTGTTGATAAAGAAGTTCAGTGCAGAAGGAAGTGTCAAAAGTGGAAATCCTTCGGTAGGCCTAGAAACCCTCCAGGAAGAATCAATGCTGTTCACGAAACAGTCCCAAGAAACTATAATGTTATAATTTTATAATGTTTCAGACCAACAAAGAGGATCCACTCATGGCTGGTCTACCTAACTGTGTTCGTAATTGTATATTGTGCATGTCCTCCGTGGTGGCGGAGGGGACCTACAATTTTACGTGGGTTCCGAACCACAAAGCCTTAATTTTACAACCTTAAACTATACCCAATCTATCAACATATGCGTCTAATCGATTTTTAAACATGTTTATAGACGTGCTACTAATTACTTCTACCGGCAAACTATTCCACCTATTTACTATTCTATACGTAAAAAAGTTTTTTGGCAACTGCTGTCTCGAACCTTCTACTTGTCAACTGACACCCGTTCTTTCTAGTCCTATTATATTGAGATATTTCGAAAAAGCTATCCATCTACGTTATCGAGCCCATTAATAATTTTGAAAACCTGGATTAGATCACCCCTTAGTCTCCTAGTCTCGAGGGTAGTCAATTTTAACTCCTTAAGCCTATCCTCGTACGACTTCGACCTAAGCGACGGAATCATCTTAGTTGCTCGTCTTTGAACTTTTTCGATTTTGTCTATATCTTTTCTCATATGTGGATTCCAAAATTGGATCGTGTACTCCAAATGAGGTCTAACTAATGATTTATAAAGAGGAACAATAATATCGCGCGATTTGTACTCAAATTCCGAATTATAAAACCTAACACTTTGTTCGCTTTATTGACCGCTGCTCTACTCTTTCGCTACTTTTAAATCACCAGTGACTATAACTCCTAAATCTTTTTCATGCTCTACACTTATCAAATCTTTCCCTTACATACTATACTCAAAATTACCGTTACGCGAACCTATATGTAAAATTTTGCACTTATCGACGTTAAATCTCATTTGCCATGTGACTAACCAATGAACGATTTTATTCAGATCTTCCTGGATTTTACCTCTATCTTCGTCATTAATCGCCCTACCACCCAACTTCGTGTCGTCCGCAAACTTTGAAACTGTACTGACTAGGCCGACATCTAAATCGTTAATATATATAAGAAAAAGCAAAGGACCCAATACAGAACCCTGAGGAACGCCGCTCGCTACATTAGCCCAACACGACTCGGCTCCATCAACGACCACCCTCTGTTTCCTACCTCGCAACCACTCTTGTATCCAATTTATTACTTCACCCCTGATTCCATGAGCCTTAGTTTTTTCAATAAGTCTTTTGTGCGGTATGGTTGAAACGCTTTTTGAAAATCTACATACACTACATCAACAGCCCGATGACTATCGTAAACTTCAACCACGCTTTGAAAAAATTCTAAAAGATTAGTTAAGCAAGATTTGTTTCGCCTAAAACCGTGCTGCGTATTTCTAACCAAGTTATGCATTTCTATGTGTTCGACTATACGATCCCTAATTATTGATTCCAGTAGCTTACCCACAACAGACGTTAAACTGATTGGCCTATAATTTCTCGCCGCACTTTTATCGCCTTTCTTAAAGATAGGTGTTACATTTGCTAACTTGAAATTATCTGGTACGCACCCCTCAGAAATAGACGCATTAAAAATCTTTGTTAGCGGCACAACAATGCTATCTTTTAATTATTTTAGTTGTATGGGATATATGGAAATCGGCTCCTGTGATATACGCGTTTTCATTTTATCAATATAACGCATTACCTTCCCTTCACTAACCACAATATTATCCAAAATATTACCATTATCAAAAGGTATTATGTCTATAACCGTAAGGATATTCGTTACATCTTCTATAGTAAAAACTGACGTAAAAAATTCGTTTAGCAAGGTAGCCATTTGCTTGTTTTCAGAAACTAGCTCTCCGTTAACATTTTTCAACGGCCCCAAGACACTTTTTACTGGATTTCTATTGTTGACGTATTGAAAGAATCGCTTGGGGTTTTCTTTACCGTCACGAGCTATGGAGATTTCGAATTCGCGCTTGGACTTTTTTATTACACTTTTCGCTCCACGCCTTAGAGATATGTAGTTGTTTCGTAACCACAAATTGTCTTTATCGCACTTATGTAGCCTATAAACCCTATCTCTACTCTTTATAATGTCTCCTACTCTAGAAGTAAACCACAAGGGCTTGTTGTTTACTTTCGGACGCTTAATTTTGTACGGTACACATTCCTCATTTATAGTCCTAAATACTGTTTCAAACGATTCCCACATTAGTTTCGCGTTGGAAATTCCCATTACGTTTTCCCAATTGACGTGAGACACTTCATTTCGAAATTTACAAAAGTCTGCGTGCTGGAAGTTAAGAAGTCACTAAGGAGAGCAGCAGCTGAGTTAAACATTTCATACCCTTCTCTGCATAAAATCAGAAACAAAGTTTCAAAATTCAGGTCCTACAAGATACCTGTTGTTCACCAATTGCACAAGAAAGATTAGGTTAAAAGACTCAACACCTGTCAAGAATTTAGCGAAGGGACTGAAACTGATGATCGCTTTCTTTCAAATTCCATTTTTAGTGACCAGACAACTTTCCATACCTCTGGTAGATTCAACCGCCCTAACCGAAAGATATATGGGAAACAAAATCCACACGAAATATCCGAATAGTAGAGAGATTCGCCAAAGGTGAACGTTTGGCGTGTTTTATTACACATTTACGACCCTTTTTCGAAGAAAAACTGTTAGTGGAGAATCTTATCTCAGACTGCTAAAAGAGTTCTTTATTCTTCTTGTACGACAAATGGCAGATCTGTTGCAACAAGCAGTCTTTCAGTACGATAGTGCATCGCTTCATTTTGCTCGTACTATGCGTATGTTTCTAGACGAAACATTCCCAGGACGGTGGAGTGGCCGGGAAGGACCTACAAGCGCGTTCTCCGGACCAATCTTCTTTAGAATTATATTTTTGAAGACACTAATAACCTAAAAATGCGTGTTAGAAATGTCGTAGCATCAGTTCCTGTAACTGTTTTGGACAATTTTCACTGAATAAGAACGTAGATTTTGTTTAGTTAATAATAATAATAATAATAATAATAATAATTTTATTGTTCTTTGCTACATATATGTAAGGCATACAAAAGGTATACAGAGGGTAACATATAATAACACACATCTACATATATATATGATAGTGCGACAGTTAATGCATTCCTGAGCATATGCAACGTAGTAGAATAGACAATATAAAACAATAGTAACAGCAACAACAACAACAATAATATCAATATTACAATTTATTATTGTTTTTATACGAGTTGATGACGCACATCAGTTGCTACAGGAAGCATACATATATGCACATGCGACATATACTGTGTATATATTAGGGGCCGACCAATAGTATTCCCAAAGTATCGGTACCGATACCGATAGTTAGAGCAAAGTATCGGCCGATACCGATACCGATATCTGTCCAGAATATCAAAATAGGATTCAAAGAATGTAATTCGACACATGTACTGTAATTCAAAACATATATTTGAAAAAATGGAATTCACAAAATAAGTCATGTAATGGAAACAATATGTAATTAAAAAATTGCAATTCAAAAAGTGTAACTCAATATAACATTTCACTCAATAATCAAAATTGAGGAACTTCAGATTTTTGGAGAGGATGATTTGTTCCTCAGCGTTGATTGGGGTGATGTTGGCTCGTTTCGCATTGATAACATCTCCAGCCGTTGAGAAAAGCCGTTCAGAGTCACCTGATCCAGAGGGGCAGCTCATGCACTTCTCAGCAACTTTGGCAATCTCCGGAAAATCAGCAGAATGTTCTCGCCAGAAAATGAATGGATCTCTATCCCCAGCGATCCGAGGTTGCGACCAATGGGCGTCCAGGGCTGCTTCCATTCGTGCGTCTGGGACAGTGAACCTCGTGTCCGTATCCCTCGTTTGGGGTTCTTCAACTAGAATAGGACGAACGTGATCGTCGAGATCGCTACCTTCTGAATCGGAAAGGTTTTCCCAAAGAACGATTTTCTTGGACAGAGAAACCGGACCGCTTCGGCGGCATTTCACGGTAATTGAACCTCCACTACGCTTTCGTTGGGCCCCCTCCATGTGACTGCGTATCTCTTGTCTCAACAATTCCTTGGCCTTTTCTCGCATGTCGTCGTCTATCAGCCCAGCTCCTTTGAATCGGGGATCAACTGCTGTAGTTAGGGGGGAGCAGGGGGAGCGGTCGCTCCCCCTGAGCACATTCTCCAAAAATTTTTTAAGGTAATAAATTGACACGACTGCAGTTAAGACTATGATATTACATATTATTATTACATTTTAACTATTATATTAACTATGATTATATAATACATAATTATATACGGTTTATAGAAGGCTTGTTTATATACGAAAGCTTGCGTCTAACTATGGACCACTTTCACTCGGTAACACTCGATACTTACGAATTCTTAGTTCTTCTTATGTTTTGGAGTAAAGTGCTAGAGAAGGCTTTCAATTTATCCACATATTTATAGAAAAGTAGTCTAGATCTGGTAACGGCTTCTCATTTGATTCAGCTTTTTGAAAATGATATGAATAACATGCGAAATGAATTTGAATCTGAATTCAAACAGATTGAGAATGAAGCAACTGAGTGAGTTGGCTCGAAAATGTGATATTACTACGGAATACAAGCAGCACAGAGTACGTAAAAGAAAAAGATTCTACAGATCTACAGAAGCTAAGGCTAACAAAGACCTTAAGATCCACTCTAAGGTTAGCCCGAGAGAAAGGAAAGAGTAGGGGGTTAAGAGAAGAGAATAAGGGGTTAAGTAAGGAGCAACACCTATCATTCGTGGGTTAACATTCATTCAGAAAAAAAGAAAAAAGACTCACCATCATCATCCGCCGGCCACTGTCGACAAGTCAGAAAAATAGTCGGAGAGAATAGGAGAGGGATGAAAGATGAAAAGAAGTGAAATAAGAACGCTTACAAACCATGCAAACACAGTCTTAACTCACAGTCATACCATGCAAACTACAAACATGCAAGAAAAGAGAGTTACAGACGTGCAAAGTAAAAAAGTAGGTAAAGTTAAACAAAAAGTGGGTTAGTTTACGCTACGAGCTACATCTACGTTCGTGTTAGTCTAATTTTTTTTTTTTTAAATTTTATTCCTGGCATCACACGCTGGCATGTCACAAGCTGGCATTCATCGTCAACAGACTCATCCTCGAGCACCACCA
This sequence comes from Bathynomus jamesi, assembly GCA_023014485.1. Taxonomy (NCBI): domain Eukaryota; kingdom Metazoa; phylum Arthropoda; class Malacostraca; order Isopoda; family Cirolanidae; genus Bathynomus; species Bathynomus jamesi. Next base: position 58,938 of record JAJOZX010001653.1, read on the forward strand.
CCAGAGCTCCTGTTGCTAACTTTGTTTTTTATATTAAACAATGTTAATACTTTTAAAATGTCTGTCAAGACGGTTCTTAAACATATTAACGCTGGTAGAATGAACGACTGACGCGGGAAGATTATTCCATTTATCAATTACTTTAAACATAAAGAAGTTTTTAGCGATATTAGTAATGAAACGGGATCTTTTCCGTTTGACTGCCGCCATTGAAACATAAGAGGTGAGTGCCCCAGCCTTCTTTACTTAGCCTTATAAGGCTAACTAACGAAAATATCACGACCTAACCTAACCAATCGTTAGGTCAACTGTACGACCTTGACGATTGGTTAGGTTAAGTCGTGATATTTTTGTTAGTTAGCCTTATAAAGCTAACTAAAGAAGGCTGGAGGCCCTGATCTTCAGGTGATCCCCTTATTTTTCTGAGTACACGATTAAAACTTAAAAATTAAGCATGGATCTTGAAAGTAATTAAAATTGTTTATAAGAAACAAAATTTGAAGGGGAAATTAAGAAAAGCTTTTTTATAAAGTAACTTATTTTGTATCAAGACATTTCAGTTAAAATACAAAATACAAAAAGTTTAATTATGTTTCAATGGCGGCAGTCAAACGGAAAAGATCCATGAAACGTCTGCCACGCAACTTAAATCCGTTATTGCGAGTATTACTATTATCGAAAGTGAACAATTTGTCAAAATTTACGTTATCGATGTTATTAACGATTTTGAAAACTTCAATAAGCTCCCCCTTTAATCTTCTAGTTTCGAGTGAATACAGGTCTAACTCTTTAATCCTATCTTCATAAGGCTTATTGCGCAATGACGGAATCAGTTTCGTGGCACGACGTTGAACCCTTTCTAACCTATCAATATCCTCACGCAAGTACGGGTACCAAAACTGAACTGCATATTCGGATCAATCCCAGAATAGGCACCTGAAATCATTTTTAGGTGCTTAATCTGGGATTGATGCAAAACACAGGTGCTTAATCTGGGATTGAGGAGAAAAAATATAAACAGTTTTTAGAGATATAATTTCATTGTTTTTATCAATATTTGAAAAAATCAACTCTAACCTAACTTAACCTATATCTATACCAATTTATGTGGCAAGATAGATTTGCTTCAGATGGATTCAGAAACATTCGGGCTCATATTGCAGGAATTTATAATATCTAAAATTTTTCTTTATCATTAAACCACTTTAAACCTTTTATAACTTTGCCTTTATTACATTTAAACTTTGTATAAACAATAAATTTTGTAATCATCAGGGTTTTTTTATTTAATTCCTTGCAAGGTGCCTATTCTGGGATTGAGGTTGAACGCAGGTGCTTCATCTGGGATTGAGGTACATCAGGTGCCTATTCTGGGATTGACCCGCATATTCTAAATGAGGCCTGACTAGGGACTTGTAAAGGGGCAATATAATATCCTTCGATTTAAATTCGAAATTACGCGCTATGAAGCCTAACATCCTATTAGCTTTTGCGCAAGACTCCAGGCACTGGTTCCTAACCTTTAAATCCTTAGATACGCGTACGCCTAAATCTACTTCCTCGTCAACGCTCGCTAACTCCCTATCATCCATCGTGTACGCGTAATTATTATTGCGAGAACCTATATGCAAAACTTTACATTTGTCTACGTTAAATTGCATCTGCCACTTATCTGTCCACTCCATAATCCTATTTACATCGTCTTGGAGCCTATTACTATCGTCCTCGTTAACAACCTTACTGCCTATTTTAGTATCGTCCGCGAATTTTGACACGTTACTAGTCAAACCTACATCTATGTCGTCAATGTAAATTACGAATAGCAGTGGGCCTAACACTGAACCCTGTGGGACACCGCTACCTACATCTAACCACTCCGATTCACTACCATTAACTGCGACCCTCTGTCTCCTAGCACGAAGCCATTCTTCTAACCAGTTAGCTACCTGACCGCGTATACCGTGCGCTTTGACCTTCGCAATTAGTCTCCTATGCGGAACTGTATCGAACGCCTTTTTAAAATCTAAATAAATAACGTCAGCTGCTCTATGCCTATCGTATTCGCGCACTATTTCGTTATAAAATTCTAACAAATTAGTTAAACAAGACCTATGGCGTCGAAACCCATGCTGACTACTATTAATCAAATCTCTACTTTCTAAGTGATCGATGATACGATCCCTAACTACGGATTCCAAAAGTTTACCGACAATTGACGTTAAGCTAATGTGCCTATAATTGCTAGCTACTGCGCGGTCGCCTTTTTTAAAAATAGGCGTGACGTTAGCTAATTTAAAGTCTTCAGGAATAATCCCCGTTTCGAGTGCGTTAAGGGGCATACGATAACTTCTTTCAAATCTTTCAAATGTCTGGGATAAAAAGCGTCAGGGCCTGGAGTCTTGCTAACTTTTAGCCTATCGATATAATGCGCAATCTCAGCTTCGTAAACAGTTATTTCATCCAAAATAGTCTCGCTACTAAATGGAACGATATCGTCCAAGTCGGGGACATTATTTACGTCTTCTACCGTAAAAACTGTCGCAAAAAAGTTATTGAAAATACCCGCCATCGCCTGAGCGTCAGAAGCCAAAGCGCCATTAACATCCACTAGAGGGCCTATGTTATCTTTTACCGGCTTACGATTATTAACGTATTCAAAAAACATTTTGGGATTATGTTTACTATCCGCAGCTATAAGTATCTCTAAATTACGCTTGGCATTCCTAACTGATCTTTTAACCTGACGTCTAAGCTCGATATATCTATTAAAGTTAGCTGCCGTGCCATTGCGCTTACTAAGTCTATACGCTCTATTGCGCTCGTTTATAAACTCTCCTATTTCCCTAGTCCACCACTTCGGCCTACCACGATTTCTAGCGCGCTTGGGCCTACGAGGAATAAACTCCCTTTCAATATTCCTAAAACTTTCTTTAAACGCCACCCAACGCAAATTTGTGTCATTGCCCATAAATAAGTTATCCCAGTCCACTACTCTCATCCTATCAGCAAAACTATCAAAATTAGCCCTACGAAAATCAGGGACTTCTATTACGTTACTATCCTTAGTGTTTTCTATCAATAACTTAAACCTAAGAATTTGATGATCACTACATCCTAAACTCTCGTCTACTTCTAAACCTTCGACTATATTCTCGCCGTTCGTCATCACCAAATCTAAAATATTGTCACCGCGCGTTGGTTCGGTAACTATCTGTCTTAAAAAGTTATCGTCCATAAACTCAACCAATCTCAAACCCTCCTCATTACCAGTAAAATTCTCGTAATTAACATTAGGGCAGTTAAAGTCTCCGACAATTATACTATTCCGATTGTCAATAAAATTACCAAGAAGTGAGTAAAATCTAGTATCTGTATCGAGGGGTTGAACGGGAGGTCTATAAACAACAACAAAATTAAAACTAATACTACGCGCCCTAACTTCAACACATATCGCATTAATTGCTGCCGGAAAATCTAACTTAACCTCGATAACCCTAAGGGAGTTACGAATATACAGCAAAACGCCTCCACCAAACCTATGTAACCTATCATTAGTAAAGAGTTTAAAACCCAGTATATCAAGTTCCCCCAACAAGTCCCGAGTCACGGTATTTAACCAAGTTTCAGTGATAGCAAATATCATAGTTGCCGGAATAAATTATCGCCTTAAATTCATTTAATTTATTTCTAATACTACGCGCGTTACAATAAAAGACGTTTAAGTTATTTTTTACCACGGGCCCGCGTTTTAAACTATTTATCACGTCGGGCCCGCGTTCCCCGGACCCACAACATTTAAAGAAGGCTTCGACCTATACAGCTTTCGCACGTTTTCGTCTATTAACCTACCTAGCCTAGCATTACCTATTTCATTAAAATGCACCCCATCTTTTATAAAAAGGCTAGAATCACTGAATTCGGACCACAGCTTTACGAAAGGTACATTTTCCTCAGCACAAATCTCTTCTAATTTGTTATTCAAAAATATTGTTTTTGACGTAATTCTAAGACCCAACCCGTGCCATGAGGAATTTGCAGAGGATGAAGGAATATTTGATGCCCGGAAGAAATTCATAGTTGAATCCTACTTAGTGTTCCTAGATTCTGTTATAAATAGCATAAATAAAAGATTCGAGCATTTTAAAAATGTGGCTTCCAAATTTAGTGGTTTAGATCCAAAGCATTTTGACAACGCAGATAATGTGAACAAATTAGAATTTTTGGTAGACATGTACTCAGACGTCATCGACAGTCAAACCGAAAGTGTGCAAGAGTTTCTTTAATTTAAAGACATGTACAAAGAGATAATGAACACTAGCAGTAAGGCAAATTCAAGTGTCGAGGAATTGACCATTAACAGTGTACTAAAATTCATGATCGCCAATGGCATGTGCTCCATTTATCCTAAACTGTCGACATTGTACCACATTTTTCTGACCTTGCCAATAAGTAGCGCAGTTGCGGAACGATCCTTTAGCCGACTCAAACTCATAAAGTCCTACCTGCGTTCTACAATGGGTGAGGACAGATTGTCCGGGTTAGCTTTGCTCTCCATTGAAAGACAGTTGGCTGCTGAAGTAGATTATAATAAAGTAATAGATAACTTCGCTAGAATGAAGCCGAGACGAAAGAGGCTGTTGTAGTTCCTTCATACATTATTCATATTGCTTCGTATTGTTTTGATTTTACTTTTGAAATGTAAAATAAGTAAATAACACGTGTTTTTATTATGTGTTGATTTTAAATACAATATAAATATATGAACTTACTGTAAAACTGTAATTCTTGCGTTTTGATTTTAAATACAAAATAAACATGTATAATGAATTTAAAATTATTTTATTTGGTATGCGGGGTGGCGCTTTTTTTATGTGCTCGCTCCCCCTGACGTTAGAACCTGGTTACGCCACTGCTCGAAATCTCTGTTCGAGAGAATCGCCCAGCTGGTTCTTCAGAATCTTGACACCAGCATCATTCACTGAGCACGCTGCACAGATTCCTTTTGACAGAGATTTGACTGTAGGTAAAACTTCTGATAAAAGCGATTTTTCCTCACTGATTTTGAGCGTTGCAGTTTTGAAGACAGCAAGCACGTCAATAAGCTTGCCCATAAGCTTCCATTGCGTTGAAGTCAACGTATTTTCCAGGGGACATTCGACGTCATATTCAATGATAGCTTGCTTTTGGGAAAGGAGTCGCTGCAACATTTCCAGCGTGTAATTCCATCTGGTTGGCACATCTTGAATCAGCTTCAGTTGAGGCAAGTTAAGTTTTCTTTGAATTTGATGTAGGCGCTACGTCGCTTGAGGAGAGTGGCGAAAATGACCGACGATTTTCCGAGCCGTTGTCAAAAGATTAGCCACACTCGGGAGGTTCAAGCAGCCATCCTTTATCACCAGTTGGAGTGTATGAGCCAAACAACCGAAACTATCCATTCCTGTTTGTCTGAAAGCGGCTCGCATGTTAGCTGCATTATCTCTCATGATCCTAAAAGTGTCTTCATCGGACAATCCTCAACTTTGAATCATTTCTTGAACTTTAGCGGAAATTTTTTCTGCTATGATCCTCGTTGAAAACAGACATTCAACATGATGTTTTTGCGCACGAAGTTTGGCCCGACGAAGTGATGGTTACGGGCTCGCTTTATATAGAGCGGTAATGAGTCATGGAAATTTCTAGGAACGTCGGGATAAATCGCGAACACACACGTACCGATACCGATACAACCACCGGTCGATGCCTAGTATATATATATATATATATTATATATGTGTGTGTGTGTGTGTGTTTGGACAAATTGGGCGGTAATGCCTTCATATATTCACATAGCAAAGAACTGCCATTAACAAGTAAATTGTATGCCTTATTGGCAGAATGGGGTTGTATGGTAAATCTTGATAGATAATGCAGAGTAGCGAAGTTATGTGCACTCGCTTTAAAGATATAGAGGCAAAGAGAAAAATGTTCCTAGAGATTATCTGTTGTAAGCTACAAACATATGTTTAGAAATACATACAATTAAGATATTCAGCTAAGATTACACACTCATACAACTACACATAATAACAACACGTAATAACTACACATAATAAAAAGTCCAAGCGCGAATTTGAAATCTCCATAGCTCGTGACGGTAAAGAAAACCCCAAGCGATTCTTTCAATACGTCATCAATAGAAATCCAGTAAAAAGTGTCTTGGGGCCGTTGAAAAATGTTAACGGAGAGCTAGTTTCTGAAAACAAGGAAATGGCTAACTTGCTAAACGAATTCTTTACGTCAGTTTTTACTATAGAAGATGTAACGAATATCCCTACGATCATAGACATAATACCTTTTGATAATGGTAATATTTTGGATAATATTGTGGTTAGTGAAGGGAAGGTAATGCGCTATATTGATAAAATGAAAACGCGTAAATCACCGGGGCCGGATTCCATATATCCCATACAACTAAAAGAATTAAAAGATAGCATTGTTGTGCCGCTAACAAAGATTTTTAATGCGTCTATTTCTGAGGGGTGCGTACCAGATAATTTCAAGTTAGCAAACGTAACACCTATCTTTAAGAAAGGTGATAAAGGTGCGGCAGGAAATTATAGGCCGATCAGTTTAACGTATGTTGTAGGTAAGCTACTGGAATCAATAATTAGGGGATATAGGGATATAGGGATATAGAGAGGCAGCATCTTGGGTTAGGGATACTCTCTGTCCTTACACACCCCATTTAAAGAGATTCCTCTGCCGAGCGGTGCCCCCCATAGTACTGTGAGGTATTGAAAAACTCATGATCTTCACTTGCCACACAAACACCTTTAAATGGGAGACCCAAAATGGGTGCACACACATTTCTACATTACTGTACAGTCTTTACAGCCACACCTACACTTTTCTTCCTAAGTATATATATTGTAATGTATATGGTTGCAAATTGTGACTTGGTCCGCAATTGATATGGACCGTGACTTATTTTTGGTTGGCAAGGTACTGGTATTGATGGATACCGTAATGAAATTGACTGGATTCTTTGGATCTGATATATTTGCATGTCAGTTATAAATAGATATAGAGTGTAACATATTTGTGGATAGTAGTCTATTATGACTTGATCCTCTGGATCCAGAGATTCTATCTTTAGTTTTAAATTGATAATTAATTAGTTTTAAATTGATAATTATTTAGTTTTGTAAAAATTGGTTGTTGCCAATGTACAGGCAGTTTTTACATAGTGGAGCCACCTCGATGGGCAGAAGTGGCCCCTAGTGTGCCCACTATAAAAATTTATTATATTCTTATATTCTTTGTGGTTCGGAACCCACGTAAAATTGTAGGTCCCCTCCGCCACCACGGAGGACATGCACAATACACAAGTACGAACACAGTTAGGTAGACCAGCCATGAGAGGATCCTAGGGTCTTTGTTGGTCTGAAACATTATAACATAATTATATAGGTATTCCGCTAAGATTATACCTTCCTATTTATTTGGATATTGGACGATGAAATATAATTAAATATTATATAATTAAAATATCGAAATATTAAGTACTTCACTTATTGAGTATTTTAACAACCTTAGATGCCTTGACCTTTCTCATATTTGGTTTTATTTTACCGGTTATTATTATTTTTGTTTTGCTGTATAGAAATATAGAAATAAATATGGAAACAAGAGCATGTACATTGTACAGTGTAGTTTAATTTTGATATTGAAATAAGACAGGATACAGAGTTAGGGCTTGTATGAGTTGATCAATTTGTCTTTCAGCTTCCTTTTAAAGATTTTTAGTGTCCTAAATTATTTTATTTCTTGATCAAGTGAATTCCAAAGGTTTGGACCAGTTGAGGATAAGGATCTAGTCGCATAATCTACGGTGAAGTATAATTCACTTCACTGATGTACAGTCCCTGCAATAGTTCCGCTCCACTCTCTCGGAGATGTAGTAGCAACGCAGTCCCTCTTAAATCCCAGTCCCCCACCCTCACTCCCAACCTCTCCTCCTCCCCCTTTGAGGTGTTGTCATAATACTACTTTCATTTTTGAAAGCCAATGACAAAATAAATATATTGGTCACTGTAGTTTTGGTGGTAATGCTACGACGACTATGTATTTATTTATGCATTACTCCTAATTTTACGAAATAGAGTAGTTAGTTTATTTCACAAACATGGAATACTTTAAAAACTTTCAGTCATAGGATTTTGATGTGGCCATGTTATAGTTAAAGTGTAAGATAAGTTGTAGTATCGACTTTTCCTCCAGGCAATATTTCTTTTTAAAGTCCATGCATCATCAACAAATGATTACCCAGAAAAAGGTCTATCTATGGAGAGATAATGATAACATAGTTCAATTTTTTATTACAAAAATAAATATGAATCAAGTACATTCAGGGATTTTCTTAAGAATATACAAAACATAATGTTCAAATTATAAGGAACTGGATTGTTCGAGTAAATAAATATATATTTACTACATCACAACCATAACATTATTATACACAATTACTCAATACTTGGTCCATCCTCTATTATATATTATTATTAATGACCTCTCGTAGCCTATTTGGAAGAGATGCCACGTGATTGTAGATGACTTGTGGGTTCATGCGGAAAAGTTCCCACTTTGCCATGGTGTGTTCTAACAGGTGCCGAGATGTCCGCTCCTGCCCAGGCTCCCAAGCGTTAATTTGCCCACACATTTTCAATGGGGTTTAGGTCACACCCCTTGGTGGGCCAGTTCAGTAGCTCGACATTTCGTTGTTCCTGAAACCACCGTCTGATAATCCTGGCAGTATGAACAGGGTAGTTATCCTGTAATATATATGTTAACCCTTCGTCTGTGGTCATGGGTAGTTCAAGGTTGACGGAGTTCTGGTTAGGTGACAGCAACAGTTTTTCTCACTCTGAGGTAGCTGGTACCATGTAGGGAATTGCAGTAGTTTCTTTTATACTTTACTCCGAATTCTTCTTGTAGTGGATCGGAGTATTCTGTGAAAACTTACTAAATTATCTGACGGTTCCCCGACTCTTGTAGCGTATCAGGAAATTATTTATTATATTTTAAAACGAAGTTCTCTGGAGAAAGCAGGGCTCAAAGGAAAGGACAAAGAGATCCTCTGACTGAGTTTTATTGCTTCTAAAATATTCAGCCTCTAGGTCAGATCAGAATAATCAGAATACTAATTTGAAAAATTACAAGAGTTTATATACTAATAATTTGGTGACATCATTATTATTTAATGTTGACCTATTTTGTTTTTTATTCTCAATAGGCCGAATTTTTTTGGCAAAATATTTGAAGAGAAGATAAAGGTAAATTTTGGCTGTACCAGCATACTGGCAAATACGCAAGATATTTGAAGATGAAGTGATATTTTTCTTTTAAACAGCATATTGACAGATCTGATATTATGGAAATCGAAATATGCATTTTATTATGGATTAAAATTAAACATGTATACGAGCCAAAATTAAATGTTTAAAATTTAAAATTAAGTATTAATTTAGAGTTTTGGCAAGTTATGACTTCATCTTTTACAACTAAGAGAGAATGTATAAAAAACTGAACATTGCAGAATTTAACACGATCACATGATTAAGCTTAATCTAAAAAATGATTAGTTAATTTAAAAGAGAAATAATTCAACAATTACTTAGCAGAAATAAAACAGAAAGAAAATTTTAAAATTTTCCAAACTTACATTTTATTTATAGTTAGAATGTCACGCAAGTTTGGACTTTATATGCAAAAATGAATGTTAGAATTATTCATTTTTGCATATATATTAATGTATATTATTTAATACACTTCGTCGCTGGGTTCAAATCACAGTTTAAAATTAGATGCTATTCGAATCGTAATCTGACACACCGAATTACAGCGTCCTTCAAATTTTAGGATCATTCTTGATGCAATACTTTTTGTCATATCACAATTCGATATTAACACTTACAAATAAGTGTTTTATTCCTCTACATTATGATGATTAATTTCAGCTATTGTGCGATTCCATGCAAACGATTTGATCTCGTAATATCGTCGTTTTTAGTGTATTACTTAAAGGAGAAATCAGATTATTGATATACACAAACATTTTCGGAAGCTGTTAATTTTTTAGTATTCATAGAGGAAGTTTTATTAAAAATTAAATGCGTGAGTGGATGAGTGAGTCAGTTATTATGTAAAAGAGAATGGGTTAGGAGGGGAAGGTAAAAAGGAAAGGAGCAAAAACGCAAATGACAGAAGTAGTTGATAGGGTAGGAGGAATGAGAGACATAGGAGGAGGTAATAATCGGGGAGCAGGGGCGGGGTAAAGAGAAGGGTCATGTATTAGTATGAGGTGAGGGAAAATAAGAACGAAGGTAAAACGAAAGAAAATAACAAGGAGACAAGAGGAGGGAACGGAGAGAGAGAGAGAGAGAGAGGAGGTGGGGATAGCGAAAGGAGAGGAGGAGGACGAGAGGGGGGATAGTGAGAGGGAGAGGGGAGGAGGAGAGGGTGGGAGTGAGCTGGGGGAGAGAAAGAGGGGCTGCGATGCCTCCACATCTCGGAGAGGGTGGAGCGGAACTATTGCAGGGAACTGTACGTGTCTGATTGTCTTATGTTAAAGCGGTGTTGTGTTTAGGAAGCTAATATTTTGTTTTGGATGATTTCTGGAGCATTATTATGGACGATTTGATATATATATATATATATATATATATACTGTATATATATATATATATATGAGGCATTGTTTAGTTTGTAGAGTTCTCCTAGTTTAAGAATTTTTAACTCGTGGAACATTTGATCCGTACTTTCGTTATGTTTGTTCGATTATAGATTTTCTTAATTAATCTTTTTTGCATTACTACCAACGGATGTAGAGAAAACTGACGTGTGCTTCCGTAAACACTAATGCCGTATTGTAGGTGTGGGTACACCATGGTGAAGTTAATAGATCGAAGAACCTGTTTTGCGAGTGCTGCACCCGCTTTCGAAATTATGAATGAGACTTTGGCTAATTTGTTGCGTAGATCTTCAGTGTGCTCTTTAAATGAGATTTGAATCGATGGTAATTCCCAGAAGTTTGGCCGATTGCATTCCCTGAACACTGTGAACAGGGACTGAATTATGTGTAGGTCTAAAGGCAACGGTTCCCTTTTTGTGATGACTATCTAAGCTGTTTTTTTCAATAGATAAGGACAGTTTGTATATATATATATGGGAATGAACTCAGAATGGTTCCCTGAGTTTTTTATAATAACACAGACCGTGCATGGAACAAGGAACTCTTCTGGGATAATTAAATCCACTATAGTCCGAATAAGTAATGGTAAATGACAAATACCATAGTTTTTCTTTTTCATGATGCAAGCCCGACGTGGGCAACGGGTCTCTCGCAAAGAGGTCCCATAAATATAGCTTCCCTCACCAGCTATCTGCGAAGCAGACAGGATCCAGCTTTGGGACATGGATCTAGGGTCCCTAGATCCATGTCCCAAAGCTGGATCCTGTCTGCTTTGCAGATAGCTGGTGAGGGAAGCTATATTTATGGACCTGTATTGTCATTTACCATTACTTATTCGGACTATAGTGGATTTAATTATCCCAGAAGAGTTCCTTGTTCCATGCACGGTCTGTGTGTATCATATATATATATATATATATATATATATATATATATAATTATATATATAATTTAGGCCGGGTCAAAATTTTTGATTTCTTACGTACATAGTGTGAGGTGGTTCAATCAATCATAGTAATACCCTGGTAAAATATTTTTTAATTCTCTGGACCCCACCCCCCCCCCCCCCCCCTACCGGTTTCAGTTTTTTCAGAAAATTCGTAAAATTCGAGATAATTTGCGATTTACTTCGAATTTTTTTATTATTACAAAAGTTCGCTTATAAAACATATTTATTTTTTAATGAAAAAAAATTTAAAAACTACGAAAATGCCTGAAAAAAAATTTAATACATAAATTTTTAGCTATTATTGGTAGAAATTTAGAAATTAAGAGAGAAATTCAATAAAATTTTTGACCTAAAACTAATGTTTTTTTTTATTCCTTCCATTGACCTTTCCACTCAAAAGTAGGCAGTTCTTTTCTAGACTCTAAAGTATTTAAAATAAATTTATGCCAATTAATATAACCAATTCTTTCCTGGCTAGATTTAGTTACTAAGTTCACACCCCGTTCAACGCTTTGGCTGTGACATGGAAAATCTGGTATTTCTAGAGGTTTAGTTCTAATCTGAAGCAATTGCTCATTGGTAAAATTACTTAGCAAAGGTGGAGGAGTGATTATTTACTCATTCCAATTAATCAAATCAATATAATCATTTGCTAGAAAATTTATAGATCTTGGTAGCTCAAAATTTCTGGCTCCTGAAAACCCAGTTCTGGAAAGAATTATCTTTTGAATTGCTAGCTCTCTAATATGTAATCGTTCGTCAGAAACCATTGACAGGAGTATATTTTCAGGATTAGCGAAGTAAGCGTTGTTTTTCATGACCGGCTCAATAATTTTCTTGAATTTTACATCTAAATTTCGAAGAAGAATTGTCATAAACCAAACATTTCGCGCACCCTCAGTGGCTTTTGGGTGTGATTTTATTTGAAACCACGCAGGGGCATAAAAATTGATGACAAATATGATAAGATCTTTTAGGTTAGTATCATGATTTGATGTACAAATGTATAGGCGGAGAACCCTGTTAGCTAAAGTCAGCCACCTGGCGTGATTTAGTCGTCCTGGAGATCTTACAGCGAGACCCTCAGAAACATTTCCTATTTGTAATGCATGACACATTTCGTACAAGTATTTTTGGTCACTACTCAAATTTTTTACAATATTAGGAGGTATTTCTTGAACTTTACCTTCTATCGGTTCGAAATTTATTACTTTCAGTTTTGTTAAATCAGCTTTTAATTTCTTGCCAAGTGGCCCTTCAAAGGTGTTTGGGCCAGTGGTTCTGCCCTCAATGCTTTTGTAAAAGTGCTCTTTAATTATAACATAGTCTTCTTCTTTTATTTTGCCTGATTCTGTCAGTGAATCATCTTTTCTTCCATCAAATCCAATACATTCCACATTTTGGTTTTCTTCTTTATAATTATCATTGTTTATTTTACCAATTCTGTTTTTTTCTCTTTCAACTTTTTTTTCGATCAAACATTTTCTAAACTTAAAATCTTCATATCTTTTAAGGCAGCGCTTATAAGGGCTGCTGTGGCCCTATTGCTTACCCTATATCTCTCTGAAGTTTTGGCTAAATTTTCATATGTATATCTATTTCGAAAATTTTCTATTAATTCTAAGTTTTCTTCATAATCTAAGTCCTCTCTGTCTTGAAAATCGACATCTTCATTTTCATTATCATCTTCTATCACTTCTGATGATACAAATTCCCTTGCTTCTCTTAATTTTTCTTTTGATTTCTTTTCCCTTTCCTGTGCTTTTTGGATTTTGCCCAACTTTCTCAAATTACTTGAAGTAGTTTTTTTATCAATTTTTCCTAACTGTTTTTTTTTCTTTTTGACCAATAAAAGCTTCCCATTCTATAATAGGTATTTTATGTTCACACCTACAAAGTTTTCTATCCCTTATGCCTTTATCATAACAGTGGCATGGAGATATGTCAAACATCTCGTCATATTTCTTTAATTTTTCATAATATTTTTCATTTTTTTTATCATAGGGCATTTAGTTAACTTATCAGCATCTTCTATAAGTCTAATAACTCTAACATAAATTCCCTTTGTATCAATTGTTGGGAAAGAAAATTTTTGCCAAATTTCTTTTATATCTTGAACAAGTACGTTATAGCAATAATTTTTACTTATTTTACCCTGTGCCTTAGATTCTTCCTCTCTAACAATAAAATGGAAGTGCCTTACAACATCAGCTTTTGATGGCGTCATGGCAGATGAAAATTTTGCTGGATATCCGAAGGTTGCATTGTGGCTACTTTTTCTAGTAGCCATAATTTAATTTAATAAGATTTTAACTATATTTTATTTATTACTGATATTTTAAAATTAAATAACGTATTTTAATATAAACTTTTAACATTCTAGGTACCTAAATAGGAATCTGGAAAGAAAAAAAACAAAAATAATGTAATATTAGGTCTTATATCCGGTGCTATGAGTCAGCACCGGATTTAAGACCCTACCCCCTATCCCCCGATCTCAAAAAAAGTTGGTGAATGGTCAATTCTGATGTAATTCTTGCCGGGAACCCGATTTTGGCCATTCGAAAGCAAAAAAATAATATTTAGGGTCGATTTTTACGATTTTCGATTTTTGGCCTATTTCCCATACAAATTCATATGGAAAAAAGTGAGTATCGGTAGAAGGGGTAGCGAAGGTCCCACAGCCTTGATTTTTGGTGTGGATACTACTATTACAAAATGGTCCACCTCACAATATATACCTAGCAAAATCTTGACCTTGACCCCTTTTCGACCCGGCCTAAATTATATATATAATTTAGGCCGGGTCGAAAAGGGGTCAAGGTCAAGATTTTGCTTAAGTACATATTGTGTGGTTAATCATTTTGTAATAGTAGTATCCACACCAAAAATCAAGGCTGTGGTACCTTCGCTACACCCCCCTACCGATACTCACTTTTTTTTCATATGAATTTGTATGGGAAATAGGCCAAAAATCGAAAAATCGACCCTAAATATTATTTCTTTTGCTTTCGAATGGCCAAAATCGGGTTCCCCGGCAAGAATTACATCAGAATTGACCATTCACCAACTTTTTTTGAGATCGGGGGATAGGTGGTAGGGTCTTAAATCCGGTGCTGACTCATAGCACCGGATATAAGACCTAATATTACATTATTTTTGTTTTTTTCTTTCCAGATTCCTATTTAGGTACCTAGAATGTTAAAAGTTTATATTAAAATACGTTATTTAATTTTAAAATATCAGTAATAAATAAAATATAGTTAAAATCTTATTAAATTAAATTATGGCTACTAGAAAAAGTAGCCACAATGCAACCTTCGGATATCCAGCAAAATTTTCATCTGCCATGACGCCATCAAAAGCTGATGTTGTAAGGCACTTCCATTTTATTGTTAGAGAGGAAGAATCTAAGGCACAGGGTAAAATAAGTAAAAATTATTGCTATAACGTACTTGTTCAAGATATAAAAGAAATTTGGCAAAAATTTTCTTTCCCAACAATTGATACAAAGGGAATTTATGTTAGAGTTATTAGACTTATAGAAGATGCTGATAAGTTAACTAAATGCCCTATGATAAAAAGAAATGAAAAATATTATGAAAAATTAAAGAAATATGACGAGATGTTTGACATATCTCCATGCCACTGTTATGATAAAGGCATAAGGGATAGAAAACTTTGTAGGTGTGAACATAAAATACCTATTATAGAATGGGAAGCTTTTATTGGTCAAAAAGAAAAAAAAAACAGTTAGGAAAAATTGATAAAAAACTACTTCAAGTAATTTGAGAAAGTTGGGCAAAATCCAAAAAGCACAGGAAAGGGAAAAGAAATCAAAAGAAAAATTAAGAGAAGCAAGGGAATTTGTATCATCAGAAGTGATAGAAGATGATAATGAAAATGAAGATGTCGATTTTCAAGACAGAGAGGACTTAGGAAAGAATTGGTTATATTAATCGGCATAAATTTATTTTAAATACTTTAGAGTCTAGAAAAGAACTGTCTACTTTTGAGTGGAACGGTCAATGGAAGGAATAAAAAAAAACATTAGTTTTAGGTCAAAAATTTTATTGAATTTCTCTCTCTTACTTTCTAAATTTCTACCCATAATAGCTAAAAATTTATGTATTAAATTTTTTCTTTTCATGCATTTTTGTATTTTTTAAATTTTTTTTATTAAAAAATATAACTGTTTTATAAGCGAACTTTTGTAATAATAAAAAAATTTCGAAGTAAATCGCAAATTATCTCGAATTTTACAAATTTTTTGAAAAAAACTGAAACCGGTAGGCGGGGAGGGGCAGGGGTCCTCAGAATTCAAAAATACTTTACCAGGGTGTTACTATAATTGATTGAACCACCTCACACTATGTACGTAAGAAATCAAAAATTTCGACCCGGCCTAAATATATATATATATATATATATATATATGTGTGTGTGTGTGTGTGTGTATTCAATTTCCAAATTTACTCCCAAAAATGTACGCATTCATTTACAGTTTGTAATGAATGTTAACCAATACAAGAATTTAACCTATACTGGCACCCTATAAAACTGAAGCAAAACAACATCGGTTTTTCAAGGAAAGAAATGCGTATTAAAATATAGACTATTTAAAGAAACTACAGTTCATTTGGAAGGTTAAAAAACACAACTTACTTCTCGTACAACGAGACGAGGTACTATTCTCTTTTCTTATAAAAACTAACATTCGTTCACTGAGACTGGGATGATACCTTTCGTGGGCAGTTCAGTATATTCGTACCTGTTTTTTCCGATGTTTGGTCTTAAATCTATCGTTACACCCACACTAAAGAAATGAGAAACACGCCTTTGATAATGAGTAAGTTAATGAATAAATGAAAGCGGGAATGAGTGAATAGGTGAAAGGAAGGGTGAATGAAAAAACGAATGAATGCGAAAAAGGAGTGAATGA
Organism: Bathynomus jamesi; assembly: GCA_023014485.1. Lineage (NCBI taxonomy): Eukaryota > Metazoa > Arthropoda > Malacostraca > Isopoda > Cirolanidae > Bathynomus > Bathynomus jamesi. Next base: position 75,558 of record JAJOZX010001653.1, read on the forward strand.
AAAAAACAAATGAATGCGAAAAAGGAGTGAATGAAAAATGCAATGAATAAGAGCCCAGTAAAGCCTAAAGCTTAAAGGCCAAATTAAATTAAATAAATAGTCGAGCTTCGCAATTATTTATGCCATTGTAATTTGAAACGAAGTATTTATTTTATTATTAATAAAGGTTATTCAATATTCAATTAAAAAAAAATGGGTTAAGTTACAACGATATACGCTTTTCTCCAAAAGTGAATTCAAAAGCGCGTCTCACCTCTGTCGATAAGCTCTGCAAAGCTGGAAGCCACAAGCCCTTTCCGAATTTGGCGCCCGCTGTCCCATACTTTATATGGGCGCTTCACCCTCCCCTGCAAAAACAGAGACATCATCAGTTAAAAAAACGATGAAAAGGAACCAAACAACGAACGCACATTTAACCTATTAGCGCTCATTGGTAGAATTTCCGGCACTACCGGGATTCGAACCCCCGACCTCAGTGTCTTCGCCTCACTTATAAGAAACGGTGTCACCCATTAAGCTTCGGACGTTGGCTTCCTATTAATATTAACCCGTCATTGATATAACGCGCTCTTTTAGAGTGCGTCATATCAATGCCTCATACCCATGGCCGCCGAGAGGGTGGAGAAGCCGGTTAAATCCCCGAGGCCCGGACCTCTAGGGACCAGGAAAGAGAGGGGATAAAATCTAAAAATATTAATAAGCAATTGATAAAATAACAGAGAAGAATATAATTAATGAACATACATTTTATAGAGATTATCATAGTCAAACTGAAACAGATAAAATATTATCCGCGGTCCACCAATGCCCAAGACCGACTGACAGATCTGGGAACCATTGTAATTGAAAGCCAGTTTGCCCGTACTTTAAATTTCATCAGAATCATTTACCATTTTGCTAGAGAGAAGGCAAAGAAAGTACACTTCTAATTATGAAAATCTTGCAGTAAACAAGTGTCTTGCCTGCATGGACTGGTACTGCATTTGTAAATTGTATCGTGATACAATTAATGTAATTGATTCGAAAAATAAAATGGTCATTTTCTTCCGAGTTGTTTATTCATACTGTATGTTTTGAATAGTGACTTGGACATATGATCAGTTTGCTTGTTATGTACACAAAAAGCATTCATAATAAAATACTGAGTAAACAGGGGGGGCCTATGTACCAATCCTTCCCCTGGGCCCGAGACAGCTCTCGCCGACCCTGCTCATACACTTGAATCACGTGAATACGAGAAAAAGTGACGTAATAATGACGAACAATTTTGGCGGTAGGAAATTCTACCAACGGGCATTAATGGGTTAATATTAATAGGAAACCAACGCTCGAAGCTTAATGGGTGACGCCGTTTCTTTATAAGTGAGGCGAAGACACCGAGGTCGGGGGTTCGAATCCCGGTAGTGCTTTTAATAATAATAATAATTCAGGAATTAGCGCAAAGGGTCGTGTTAATTGGCCTGAGTGCTGCGCCAATTATTGACCCTCCTGACTGATTATTTATTACGGGACTAGGAACTTCTTACCGAAACACCAGTACCTCATCTTTAGTAAAACAACAGTACCGAACAAAGTGAAAAAATAACAAAATATGATAATGATTTAAATAACATTATTTTATCCGTAATAAATGCAAAAAACTTAACTTTTTTTTCTACGTGAAGGTCAAAATATGAAAATAAAAACCCACTCTAATAGACAGAGTTTATTTCCACGACAGTTTCGACGCCCACTGGCATCCACCCGAGGAGGATGCCAGTCGGCGTCGAAACTGTCGTGGAAATAAACTCTGTCTATTGGAGTGGGTTTTTATTTTCATATTATTTTATCCTTTAATGGATACTAAATCACTTAACTAGTTTGATCGCGGCTGACGCCAGACGATTTTCGTCAACCTTAAAGACGAGCTTTACGTGTTAGAAAATTAATGAAAATGCTCTCTATAAAAGGTAAAAAAAAAATTGCGAATAATTAACTCGAAAAATTAAATATTGCTTTAGATGAAATTGACATAAATTATTTTTTAAAATAATTTAATTAGCCTTTAATAATGTTTAATTAAATGTCTGTTTAGTCCAAAATAAAGTAACTTTTTCCTTCAAAAATGACTCAATAAAAGTTTTCAGTAAAAATTTTGGTTTTAAGCGATTTTTAAAGCGACACATAAAAAAAATGATGGAATCCTTTTTTGGTTATTAACTTCCGTAATCCAAATTACTCGAAATGAAATATTCATAACCAGAAACAAAATTATATTTTATTTCATTTTAAGTGAATAAAGTGCATCGTATAGCTGTTTACTATTGGCACAATCTGTTAACCAACCATTTTGACAAAAAATAATGTAAAATGTAACCATTAAAAATGGATCTTTCAATACCTCAAACAGTGAAATAGAATATACACGAATTTACTTTGTGAATAACAATATATATATATATATATATATATATATATGGGGGGATATTCACGAAGTAAGTTAAATAAAATATATTAGATTTCATCGGTTAAGGTAGTAAAAAATACATACACACACACACACACACACACATATATATATATATATATATTATATATATATATATTATATATAGTGTGTGTGTGTGTGTGGGTGGGTATTTTTATTCACGAAGTAAGTTAACTGAAATATATAGATTTCATTGCTTAAGGTACATTTTTAGGTACTTGTAGCTTATCTCCCCCCCCCCCCACCTCTTTTGACGGAATATTTTCGTTAAAACTAACGAAAATATCACGACTTAACCTAACCAACTATCAAGGGCGTACAGTTGATCTATTATTAATTATAACATTGTTTGTTTCTAGAATAGTATTTACTATGACGCATAGATACAAAATATTAAAAAAAATTGTAACGGTAGCCTTGATCCCTGAAGCCAATTGTCCGTCCGTAAACTTTTTTCTTGGCGACAACCTCTAATCCTGCACCGCCATCTATGCTGCACCCCTACTGATAATACCATTTCATGCCCATTTCCACATAACCGCTTTTGGTGGACGATACCTTTTTCTTGCAGGAATGTGACGCTTGATTTGTCATCGTGGCAAATAGCATGAAGTCGCAGTACATTCATTCTGGCTGAAAAAGCAATAATTAAATTGTGCAAAGGATTGGTTTGAATGCCCAGTTTAACCGGGCATTCAATCTAATAGATCAACTGTACGCCCTTGATAATTGGTTAGGTTAAGTCGTGATATTTTCCTTAGTTTTAACGAAAATATTCTGTCAAAATTGGTAGGGGGGAGATAATCTACAAGTACCCATTTTTATTATATATTATCCCACTGTATTGATTGGAATAATGCTTCAGTTTTATTTCACTCTAGCAACATTGTTCATAGAAATATTCTTGAGTCTGCCATTATCCAACTTACAAATAACTTCAACATAAGCAAAGGTCTTTTTCAACTCGATCCTGTTGGTTTGAATTCCTTCAGAACAGATTTAGATAAGAAGGGTAGAACGCTAAATCTTTGGTAAACTTGTACGCTACTCTAATAACTTTTATTTTTCAATTTATTTTTATATATATCGAACTTAAACAAGAAGGGCAGAGTGCTAAAACCTGGGCAGATTTCCAGTATAAATTTGTATATATTTTTTTTTTATAACATTGGTTAGAAACAATTCATTTGATCTTGTGCTAAAAATCGGTAGTTTTTCCTTACAAATTTGTATGCTCCTCCCACAATCCTTTAATGTTTAATTTTTATTTTTAATTCTCCGTTTATTGTATATATACAGCGTGTCCCAAATAAATGTATACCCACTTTGTTCGATAATACCAGCTATGAGGATAATAAATATATTACTTTTTATATGTTTTTTAATAAAGAATTTTCTCCTGAATCTAAATATGTAATTATTTTTATTAAAAATTGAAAAACAAAAACGTTACAGATGTTTAAATTATAATTATTATTTTCGAGACTTCATGTGCGATATTTTCTAATATTTTTGCACGTATACGAGATAAGTTTGAAACCGACGGCACTGTGCAAAACTTACAAAAACAACGTTCTGGAAGACGTCGAACATCTTAGATAAAGTGTCATTTAACCATGGAATTTGTAAATTTTTTGAATTAACTAATAATTACAACATTTATGCTTCAATATCAACACTAAACATAAGTATCTCAAAACAGTCGGTTAAAATATTAGAAAATATCGCACATGAAGTCTCGAAAATAATAATTATAATTTAAACATCTGTAACTTTTTTGTTCTTCAATTTTTAATAAAAATAATTACATATTTAGATTCAGGAGAAAATTCTTTATTAAAAAACATATTAAAAGTAATATATTTATTATCCTCATAGCTGGTATTATCGAACAAAGTGGGTATACATTTCTTTGGGACACGCTGTATATATATATATATATATATATATATTATATATATATATATATAAAATTAGGAATGGATGTTTGTTTAGTAGTTTATATTTGATACATAGGTGGTTTTACGCTGTATTCAGTTCTATAAATTTAGTTATTAGTGCATTGAGAGATCTGGAAACATTTATTGTTGGCCGATCGGCCGCATTTAGAAGCCTACCGTATAGATAGGTAGTAGACAAACAAATAGATGTAAGTAGGGAGATAGATAGAGAGATATATAGACAAAAAGGTAGATTGGTAGAGAGATGCGAAATCTCTGATCAAAATTTCCATTTTAAGTCATTTCATCAGTAAAGCGTTCTCCCGGTTGTCGGCAAACAAATTTTGGATCTTTTCCGTTTGACTGCCGCCATTGAAACATAAGAGATGAGTGCCCCCAGCCTTCTTTACTTAGCCTTATAAGGCTAACTAACGAAAATATCACGACCTAACCTAACCAATCGTTAGGTCAACTGTACGACCTTGACGATTGGTTAGGTTAGGTCGTGATATTTTTGTTAGTTAGCCTTATAAAGCTAACTAAAGAAGGCTGGAGTTTAATTATGTTTCAATGGCGGCAGTCAAACGGAAAATATCCCAAATTTTTCCTTACAATAGACTGAAATGTATTTAAAAACTTTAATGTTAACTAAATCGATACAGAAAGCAAAAATCTCTGTCCATCCCATAATCGATGTACATTTTTACAAGGCTCTGAAGGCCGAGGATAAACATATACTGTAAATTGATTATTTTATATTCAGTGTGTTCTACAAAGTCTGTTGAAAGATAAAAAATTTATTCACAAGCTAATTGGTATGTGATCAGTATACCAATATTTAGTGTGTTGCGGTACGTTCACTCTGAAGGAATGAATCTTCTCAGGTTTTCACATTGGCAGCCTTCGCCCATACCATATTACTGTGAATCTCTCTCTCTCTCTCTCATATATATATATATATATATATATATATATATATATATATATATATATATATATATTTATTATTTTTTTTAACTTTTATTGCAGTTTCGAATCACGGTTTGGTTTGCAGGTAAGCAAATATATAGACAAAAATCCTTTAAATCCTTCGCTATGATTTACGAAGTCGATCTAAATCAAGAGGAAATTAATCCTTTCGATAAAAGATGATGTTTGGTTCTTATAATTGCGTTTTATAACATCGAGATACAAGGTCGTGTCCTTATTCTCTTCTGGCAGAAGGATTTGACTTAAAATTACACTATTCATGTGCTCTCAGTCTCGTGTAAAAAGGGCTTAGCGATGCACTCTTAATGAATTCAGGAATAAACCCACAGAAAAGCGTTGGCAGATTGGGCTACTTTAAGGAAATGTCTGCTACTAAATTTTCGTTTCCGCTGTCTGCTATTCTTTGTGCTACTTTATCCTCATTTAAATTTCATAAGCAAATTAAACATCAATTTTCAGTTAATTCATCATTTTAAATATCAAGCATTTATTATAGTAACTAATTTAGCATGCTACGAGAAACATCTGCCACTTTCTGTTTTAAATTTATCTTCTTTCATTTGGCAAAATGATCTGGCAACCCTAAATTGTCTCTCACACACACACACACACACACACACCTGACTTTGTACCACATTGGTTTACGCCTTATCCATGATGACAATTTGCAAAAACCAACATTAATAACTAACTTAACCAAACCTAAACTGGCGTAGCCTAACTTAAGCTACATACTATAATTTTATTTAAATAACATTTTAGAAAGCATATTCGTACGTACGGCAAATGTCAGTGTGTGATTTTTGGTGTTACCACGAAGAAGGTTTATATTGGGATACGGGTCATGGTGCAGTGCGGAAGACACGAACGTTAAGGCTCGTGTACACGGGCTCACTAAGTGATGCATCATCGGTGACGCGTGAATACCTATTAGCGATGCCAACTTGAAACGATGCATCACCAAGTGTTTACACGTGAAACTATAGTGATGCATTTTTGAACCAGTTTTTGTTGAAATGGCATCTAGAGAAGTCGTGTTAGCGGCAGCTAATGTTGTTGTGGAAATACTGAGGCGAAGGACGCGAAAGAAAAGTAAGCGAATAAACGAAAGTGTTGGGTTCGTGAGTGGATTAAGAGGAGAGATGTATTGGGTGCATCGAGTACTTTATTGGAAGAACTATTTGTCGAAGATAGTGCCAGTTACAACAACCATTTGAGACTCGCAAGGAGCGAGTCATACTGCACAATTTTAAAGACACTACACCGTCCCAAAACGTTTAAAATGACGACACCAACAGTACACACAGCTCCTTTCACTGACGTCTCACTGATCACTAACGTTGGAAGCCAACCAACTTCTGCTACTGATGCGTCATCGGTGACGTGATGACTCATCACTAACTTGCATGTCGGGTTACACGCTATAACCGGAGCATCACTAAATGACCCGTCCCGATGATGCATCACTTAGTGAGCCCGTGTACACGAACCTTTATACAGAGAGAGAGAGAGAGAGAGAGAGAGAGAGAGAGAGAACTTTAACATAAAAACTATATGTCAAAGCGGAATTTTAAATTTTGTACGAATTAAATGCATATAAAAATTGCAACTGCACACCATATACAATACAGTATATAGACCGTTCTCACGGTTCACACGAAGACATTTTCCCTCATGCTTTAACCCCATCATAAGTGTTTTGTACGTACTTGTACGCGGCGGCTACATTTAGTTTACGTTACGTTAGGTGCAAAATGAACACTTAAGAGTTTAAAGTACAGGTTAATTAACTTTTCCATTAAAATAGAGGGGGAAAAAAACCGTCTCAGGCAATCGAGACCACGAGGTATCAAATGTCTCTCAGAAGTCGTGATATGGATTCTTAGGAATACAAAGATCGTATCATTTCACACAACTTGACAAACGACTGACACCTTCTTTTAGGTGTTCAGTTATAGATAGTTACGATGAAATGAGAGTTCGGAATGAGTATCTTTCTTTCATCTTTAAAGAGAGGTACCGAATGAATAGAAGTTTGAAAATCAGAGGTACACACTCATATAGGCCTGAGTAATAAAAAGAGTTACATTTTTTTTCTTTTTTCTTAAATTGAATAAAGTGGGGTCCAGTCTGTTTTACTATGAACAAATTATGTACCATACTTCTGTACTACCTACGTTCATAAATAAACGCGAGACGATGAAAATTTGCCTAGAAAATATAGTGGTTAGGGTCAGTGAATACGAATCCATCGGACTGGGTTCGATTCTCTTCGAGGGCAGCCGGCACGGAGTTCACAACCAGCTGTTCATCCTTCTGTTGGTTGGTAGATAAATGGATACCATAAAAAGGAGGAGGAAAAGAAGTTTTATATATGTATATATATATATATATATAAATGAGAGAGAGAGAGATAAAGAGAGAGAGAGAGAGAGACTTTATAGAACACTGTCACATTGTCTACTCCTTTCCCTTCTAATTATCTTCAACAGATATTGTCTCAGAAGTACAAGAACTCGCTGTTCTTGAGCTCACTTAGAATTTTTGGGATCTTTTTAGTTTGACGGCCTGTAATATTTTTTAACATTATTTGTTTTTTATTGTCCAGTTTTAATCGAGGATTTAAAAAATGACATTCATGTTTTAGAGAAACAAATAGTGAGGCAGTTATATGCAATTTAACAAATTTAAAATATATATTTTTAAACCGTACTGGGATCTTTTTGGTTTGACGGCCGGCGGAAAAAAACGAGTCATGACTACGGGACCGTCAAATTCTAGACTCTACCAACTGGTTAGGTTAACAGAATGCCCGGTTAGGTCAACTGTACGCCCTTGACGATTAGTTAGGTTAAGTCATGATATTTTCGTTAGTTTACTGTCAAAACAAACGAAAATATCATGACTTAACCTAACCAATGGTCATGAGCGTACAGTTGACCTAAAACGTTCAGGGATTTTGGAATCTTAAAGGGTATATAATATTCTTTAAACTGAAATGTATAACTGCCTCACTATTTGTTTCTCTAAAACATGAATGTTATTTTTGAAATCCTCGATTAAAACTGAACAATAAAAAACAAGTAATGTTAAAAAATATTACAGGCCGTCAAACCGAAAAGATCCAATTTTTGCTGTACTCAACTGTTTTGCTGTCAGATCCTATCCTTTCATTTGATAAATATTCATGAAATTATAATATGCTCTTCGTTCATTTCCCGATACATTTTCTTATAGTAACACAAAATTCTATTTGTACGTTATTATTGTCCTATTAACAAATATTACTACAAAGACTCGCTATATATTAAAAGAAATCTTATGTAATTGTTTAGATTTTAATTTCAAGTCCCGTAATTTAAGTTAACGTACAGGTGAAGCTATTTGTAACCTTGTAAATGCCTTTGTCGTGTGAAATATTGAATGAATTCCGTGACTATCAAACATAAAAATGCTCCCATTCACTATCATCCCAACGTTGTCTCGCGTCTTTTGATTTCCATCACCTGCTCCCATTTCCACAGTCCAGTAACATTTTTCCTTTATTTTCTATGACTTTTGCCTGTCATACGGCCTGCAATGTTTGAGACTTGTTTCAATGTTTACCTTCTCCTTTACATGACATAAATTTAATTATATTTGCAGCGAAGGGTGCAACATCTCTGTTCTGCGCGATAGTAGGGAAATACGAGTAGAATATTAACGGTAAGTATAAATGATATTTCAAAACAAGGCATAAATTTTAGCCTATTTTAACGTTAGATTCATGCTTCATAGCAACATTTGCTGTAAAACTCAAAAGACAATTTTTCGAACAGACTTAAAACTTTGACAAATTTTATGTACTTCGTTGAATCAAATTAGTTTGATTTTTGTGTTCTTTTCACGTATACTGGGTCGAAAATTCATTGGTTTAGAAATAAAGAACTGCGTAGCCTTTTTCAAAAAGAATTATATTACTGATACAATTCTAATACTGGTTTGTTAGTTTCATTTATAGTGTACCTTCCCTAATCTGATGAAATATCACTAGTTCTGGAAGGCTTTGAGTAAGCTAATTCAGCCGCATGTAAAATTATGTATTCTGTATAAACGAATTTTTTTCTTTTTTTAAAATTTCATTAACTGATCATATATATATATATATATACAGGGTGTCCCGTAAGTCTGGACCCATAGGGAAAAATAATAAAATTACAAAATAGTCCAAAAATTTATTTATATATATTTTTTTATTATTTTATTATTATTTTTATTATTTTTTTATTATGATCTTACTCCGCTGGAGTTTTATTTGTGGGGCCACTTGAAAGCCAAAGTGTACGAGGTCAAACTTCAGAACATTTTCCACCTTAAAGCACGCATTGTGGAGGCGTGTCAAGAAATTTCTGCGACTGTGATTCAGAAAGTGCTGTCGCAGTGGAGATTGCGTCTTCAACTATGTGTGCGACACAACGGCGGACACTTTGAACAGATTATGTAATAAATTTTTGGACTATTTTGTAATTTTATTATTTTTCCCTATGGGTCCAGACTTACGGGACACCCTGTATATATATATATATAAAATTTAAATTTCTGCCCTTGATTAAGACGAAGGAGTGATATTTTCTCTTTGACATAAATTCAATCTTTAAATGATCTTAAATAGAACATTATTGCTGCTCAAAGAGATTTCTCGTTTTAGATTTTTGAAGCTGACTGGCTCAGCCAACTGGTTCAGCCAACTGGCTGTGCCAACTGGCTGAGTAGATGGCTGGTTGAGGCCGACGGTGGTGGATACTACTGATATTGGTTTTTCGTGGGTGTTGTGGCTGACGCTACGCCTTTCCATGCCTATTAGACCTCGGTAGACATTTAAATTCCTCATACACTGCAAACCGTTCTTAGAAATTTATATTTAATTACTTTTAATAATTTATGCTAATATGTAATTCATACAGACGTTATTTAAGTAGTAATTTGCTTAATATTTATTTTAAATTAAAACTATTTTATTTCATGTTAATAATCTAATTATTGGCAAGACGATAAGGGGTGCTACTATAGTATGCGGTCTACCTACGATTGGTTAGGTTTAGTCATGATATTTTCGTTAAAACTAACGAAAATATCATGACTAAACCTAACCAATCGTCAAGGACGATTGACATTGGGATGTAAACAAGCAATTAGTAAACAAGATAAGAAGCTATAATTAAAAGGTAGACCCGCGAATCGTAGGTAGACCACATACTATAGTAGCACCCGATAAGGTTTATATGCTTTAGAAATGCTTAGTTTTAAAAATTTCAGGAAACATGATATGCCATCATTATAACCATTTCGAAATGATTCTAACTCATAAGCTGACCAAAACCTTTACTTAAACATTGAGGGAAGCCTATACTCTCCTCTCTCTCAAAAAAAAAAGTTGACCCGATAGAAAATCATTTAAAACAGAATTATTCCTGTACACAAAGTATTATTATTATTATTATTATTGTCAGTATTTTAATACTGTTCATATTATACAATAGAATTAGATTCAAGTATTTTATTAACTATACATTACTAAGAAGGTACATTCATTGCTTGAGAAAAGACCGAGATTAATGAAAAAGAATGATACTGGAAGGGATTAGCACTATCTTCTTTTATCCGATGCGAGATGGATGTTGGCAGAGTTCCAAAAGAGCCAAACTTAAGGTTTCCAAAGCAAAGAACTTGGAGAATTCATTCGAAATTGAAGAACCAACCTCATTCGAGTAAAATAGCTTTGCTGAATGATTGAATTCTACTTTCAAGAGCGACTTCATTGCGCAAATTCATATAGACTCTTTAACGTACTTTACATCATGTAAGTCAAAGAACATGGTTGAAATTTCTCTTTTATATAATTGTGTAAAAAGAAAACAAAAGGGGGTTCGTTTTGGCAATGTACCACTTTCTTTTTGACTTTTAAGTGACAAAATTTGACGACAAAATGCTTATCAGAAATACTATACAAAACTATATCATAATGGATAGTTCCTAGTTGTAATAGTTACTCTTTGTCAAGTTGTAATTCATCGTTCAGTTAGTTTTTCAAACTCTTTTAGCTCGGAACCATTTTAGCATTCTAAACCTATAGGAAGAGTCTTTGTAAGCAATCACTCTGCGTTGCGGTCACAACGCAAATATATGATATTAACAGAGGATGAGTTTTCATTTAGGAAATTTTATAAACCTCGTAACCTTTTACCGGAGAGAGGGAGAGAGAACGAGGGAGTGAGGGAGAGGGTGCGGTATTATTTACAGTTTATTAAGCACATTACAGTTTCATACTGTAGGTAAAGAAAAATATCAAGCCTAATTCCCATCATAAGAGTTACAATTGTACCTTGCCCATCAACTTTTAAGATTCTCTATCTCTCTCTCTCTCTCTCTCTCTCTCTCTCTCTGAGCTCTATATAATTTAAACAATTAATTGACCAAAATTAATTCTATTCCATGAATAAAATATTAATAAAATGTTCAAACTGTAAAAATCTTAATCTGTTTTGCTATTTACCTTATCGATACATCATTTTACGGACCATTCTCCTGATATAGACGACATCTGTTACGTCTTATCTATTCTGTAAGCCATATTTATATTTACAATTGTCAGTATATCTTTTGTATTACAATTGTCATTTGTAATTCCTATACGACCATTCATCTTAATTATACTATATCAGTAAGTCCTATATCTAGTTGGCTTTCACACACACACACACGCACACACACACACACAATCTGTATATATTTTCTTTTTGTGTTCATTATATTTTTAATTTGTAATTTCTAAAGACTATTTTCATGTTTACGAAACAATGAATCATCTCCGTGGATGTTAACTTAATTCTGCTAAACTCTGATACTAAGAATTTACTTAGAAAGAATTAAATTATTTCATAATTATGCTCTGTATTACGTCATCATGAATAAAGTCTTTAAATACATTTCCTAACAATCTGTTAATTATAAATATTCGTGCTTTATTTAGTTACAGAAGCAAATTTGGCATATAATGAAGACAACCTACTGTAGCTGGGAAGGGAATGAAATACAAGGTCATCCAAAAAGGTGTTCTCAGAAATATTTATGTAACAAGTTATTTCTAGTTATTTCTATTTATGAGATTATATTGAAACGAGAAATATATAGGCTTAAAATTCAGGTTATTTCTAGTAATTCTAGAATCCCCATAATGCTGGTAATGACAATAAGACAGTAGTTAGAGCAATGGGCTGCATTAGGTGACCTCAGCGTTGTGCCAGTTTTTGTCCCTATTGACTGAATATTATTATTGGGAGACGAACCCCCGACCTCAGTGTCTTCACTTCACTTATGGGAAAACGGTGTTACCCACTGAGCTACGGGCGCTGGTTAGTTGTGAGTGCTCGAGAAGAAATATGGCGGCCATATAATTATATATGAAAAATTATGGCGAGTCTGCCATTAAAATTTTATGAGAAAATATGAGGGGTCCCGCGTCTTAAGGTTCCTAAGCGCCAAAATTAAAATTCGCCACAAATCGCCTCCAAAGTTCAGCAATATTCTGGCAATAGTATTTCTGTTATTAATTGAGCTAGAACGTTCATTTTTGGCTAAATTAGAGTTCTAAGTATGCTAATGAAGATGTCGATGAGTTTTTGGGATAGATTTTCATATTTTACATATTTTTATTTTTTTATTTTTTATTTTCTTATTATGCCGAACTTTGGGTGCGATTTCTGGCACAGAATGAGGTGAAAAAAGTAGTTCGCTTCATAAGGTTTTCAACCATACTTCTAGTGTCGTAAGGTCTATAACCCAAACCACGCGATAGAGGAAGGGTGAAAATAGTGATATCCATCAAAAAACGTTTTCGCCTGTGGTGGCGCTTAGGTATCTTAAGAAGCGCGACCCCTCATATATGAAAAATATTGAAAATATTACAAAAAAATTGTCTACTTTTTTTTTTGTTTTAATAAACGTTTGAATTTACTCCGCTCAAAAAACAAATGTACTAGGAACGTCCAAGTTTGTATTAACTCTAGAAGGCCAGTGTGGAACTGCACACAGAGACTAATGTTGGGTCTACATAACCCATAATGAAAAATATATTTACAGGTTGAATTAAACAATGTATTGTTAATAAAAAATAAGGACCTAGTATGTTTCATGGACTGTTCTCGATTTTCCTACGAAATTGCAAACAAGGGCAGTCGATGACCCTGATTTTGTTTCTGCAATCGGTTTTCTTGAGAAACCTAACCTAGTTTCTTATACTATTGTTTTTTGCAAGATATCGCACTAATTCTTGTCATTTTTTTGCAGAACAATGAGTGATGTTTGTATTAATTTGAAGTGGCTATGGCAAAATGGAACAGATCGCGACCAACTTGACTCGTACCTTTGTGAATTTGTATGGCGTAAGCGCCACACCAGCTCGGACTTATTCAAAAAGATGTTGGAGTGTATTGCGTCGTTTCAGTAAATAAATTTATTCAATATCCAATAACATTTTTCTTTATCATTTCTCAAGACAACCGATTGCAGAAACAAAATCAGGGTCATCGACTGCCCTTGTTTGCAATTTCGTAGGAAAATCGAGAGCAGTCCATGAAACATACTAGTCCCAAAAATAATAAAAATTAACTTTCATCCAATAAAAGATATTTCCAGAAATACAAATTTACTTTTAGTGTAATAAGCCACGCTGGATTTATAGGGTTAATGGTATATGTAGCCTACAGTCTAGGGATATACCGAATACTAAAATTCACCGAATACCAAATATTCAGTGCACAACTATTCGGCCGAATACCGAATATTAGTTTTATTTGGGTTATTAGACGTCAATGTAAAAAATTTTAACTTTTATCAGTTTGACAGCACATAGACTTAATAGTAAATGTGAGCAAAAGCAATGTTTTAACCACCAAAAATCTATCGGGTTCCCATACTCATGAAAACATCGCAACCAGGCATGCGGTAATTGTAATTTATAATTGTAATTGATTATAATTAATTACATTTTTTCACGTAATTCGTAAATAATTGTAATTGACTACCTAAAATGTAATTAATTAATTACACTGGGAAACCAAGGTAATTTATACAATTATAGTCAATTACATGAATATTCAAGTTAATGGGTCATACTTTAAACTACTTGCTCATCATGTCTTGGGGAGGTTTCTATTGAAATAAAATATTCCATTCATTTCAAATGTTCCTAATTAAAGTGTTCACGTTTTAGCCCTTATTATTATTTTGATAAAATAAATGCCAGTTCTTTTGTCTTAATTAGTTTTTTTTGAGTGACTTATCTTTGGTTTCATTAGACCATATCACATACATATATCCAATGTCCAATTGTCCATAGCAATGTTAAAAAAAAAAACATTTTATTGACCAAATATTATCTAGTTTACATTGAAGATGATGGCCAAAACTGAAAATGCAATCGAAATACGTAGGTAGAAAAGCATGACAAACAAATAGTGTGTATTTATGAAAAAAAATGCAATTCTTTGTAAGTGTAATTGTAATTAATTACTTTAAGTAATTGCCTCATGCCTGATTGCGACTGCATTGACTTCTATATTGTTAGAATGGTCAATAGAGAGCGATCGTGTGCATGCAGTTGTGTATGACAATGGCCGTAATATTACTAAATCTGTTCATGTTCTCAAAATGACTTCTGTTGCTTGTGCGAATCATACTTTAGCATTTGCAGTTAATGAAGACCTTCTTAGCCAGAAGTCTGTTTCAGATATATGCGCAATTGGGCACCGAATCTGTTCGCATTTTGATCATTCATCTCTAGCTCGTGACAGACTTAAGGAAATCCAGAAGAAACGTGAATTACCCGAAAACAAACTTTAAGACGTTATCACCCGATGGAACTCTACATTTATGTGCTACAACGACTTCAACAAAAAACTGCAGTTGTTGCATACGCTTCGAACTATGACATACCAGCCCTCAATAACCATCATCGGATTCTAATTCAGCTTCATTTAAAACTTCTCAGCAGCCCATAGGAAAAATTAACGAATGACTTTTCCTCTGATTCTTCTTGTCTTTCCATGGTGTCTTCCGGTGTAACGGGTATCATGGTATTTTTGCGTAACATAAGTGATGATGCAGATATTCATACGATGGAAAATGATTTAAAAGAAAATTTAAAGAATCGATTCAAGAAGTGGAAGACAGACATTACTTGCATGATTGCTCAGGTTTTAGATCCTCGTTTCAAATTTGCTTGCATTACAATGCCTGAGTTTGTAAAAAATGAGATAATCACTATGTATGCATTACCTAATGCTAATACTGCTGCACGCAATATAACTCATGGAGATGAAGCAACTGCTTTTGTTTCACGAGAAGATCAAGAACCTTCGAAAAAGAAGCCGACGGTTGACTTATGGAGCTACTTCGATGAGGTTGCTACGTCTTCACGATCAGATGTGCCTCCACCTATCAAAATAGCCAATTAAGTTGTCAAAAAGAATAAGACATCTATCTATTCAAGGGAGTCACAAGTCAGTCGCGACACGAACCCTCTTGATTGGTGGCGCCATAGCGGCGAAGGATTCTCGAAACTATTAGTACTTTCTCGCAAATAGCTCACCACGCCATCCACAAGCGTACGAAGTGAACGGCTGTTCATTTCTGCAAAAAATTTAATTACCGACGCACATAGTCGTTTAGCTCCTGATGCTGCTGAACGACTAATTTTTCTACACGATAATCTACTTGCGTTAAATTTCAATTGTCAGGTTTTGTTTTTGCTGTAATTATAATTTATTATTGCTTGTTCATTTTTGTAATGTTATTACTTATTAGTATCACTATCCCAAATCGAGTTTGTAATTATATGAAATAAAAAAATACATTCTAAATTCCATTTCCTAAATTACTTTATTTACCCTAATTATCAAATATTCGGTATTCGGTTAAAAACATATGAATACCGAATACCGAATATTCGGTACATCCCTACTACAGTCACTTCTAAAAGTATTCTATTGTTTGATGGAGTTGTTTAACCTTCTCAACATCTACAGTCATATGACGAAGGGGACCTACAGCTTTAAGTGGGATCCGAACCACAACTCGCTACATCATCTGGACGTAGAGAATGAATTGGGATAGTAATTATACAGGGCACCAATGTCGCTTAATTTTGTGATTGACGGGAAGTGGTGTTACGACATTGGTCATGACATTGGCCAAAAAGTGTTTTGAACCGCCAACCGACAATATATATATATATATATATATATATATATATATATATATATATATATATATATATATTATATATATATATATACATATATATACAGGGTGTCCGAGAATTATCTGTACAATTTTTGGCTGTTATTAAAAGTCAACCATGAAGTGTAGAAATTCCAGTGTTGTCCCATTTTACAGCGAATCTCAGTAAGTTTTTTCTGATACCAAGTTTTGACAAGTTTTTTAGAAATTCCAGTGTGTCCGAACATTATCTGTACAATTTCATCTTTTAATAAAATTCTTGATAACACACGTAAAATTCTTAAACAAGATTATTTAGAATCTGTATTTTCAAAAGTTTCTTTTATTAAAGTAACGTTGTTACAAACATTCGATATGTGCACCATTAGTGATTCGCAAAACATCCAATCGATACTCCAAATGTTGCCATGTACGCTGCAGCATATCCACATCAATTCGCTCAATAGCAGCTCTGATTCTTGCTTTTAAATCATCAATGTCTGTCACCCGCGTACATTTCTAAAAAATTGTCACAACGTAGTATCAGAAAACACTTAATGAGATTCTCTGTAAAATGGGACAACACTGGAATTTCTACACTTCATGGTTGACTTTTAATAACAGCCAAAAATTGTACAGATAATTCTCGGACACCCTGTATATATACCAAACATGGTGCCGAAGCCGAAGCCTTTAGAAAATCACGAAGCCGAAGTCGAAGCCGTTCATTTAGAAGGTCAGAAAGCCGACACCGAAGCAGAAGCCTACAAAAGCCGGCTTCAGACCCATGTCTGATATATGCTGTAGTATTGCAAAACCTACTTTAGTTCGCTGATTTTTGTAAACACGTTTTTCAGCTTTTCCCATCGACTACGCTATAAAAAAAAAAGCAGGTTTATATAGACAATAAATATATAGTTTCAACAAATTATTTGTTATATGTTGTCAAAGCAAAATAATATCCTGTACGTACAATTGAAATATATAAAATTTCGGAGCAAGTGTAGTTTACGTTCCCCTACATTATCCTAGTGTAGTTTGCGTTCCACAACTTTGTCCGCGTATACCTAATCAAATAAAATGTTAAAACTAACGAAAATATTACGACGTAACCTAACCAATCGTCAATTTATATAAATAAATTGACGATTGGTTAAGTCAAGATCAGGGCCAAGATCAGGACCCCCAGCCTCAATTACCCCCAGCCTCAATTACCAAATGATATCTTCGTTAAAACTAACGAAAATATCACGACTTAACCTGACCAATCGTCAAGGGCGTACAGTTAACCTAACGATTATTTAGGTTAAGTCGTGATATTTTCGTTAGTTAGCCTTATAAGGCTAACTAACGAAGGCTAGGGGCCCTAATCTTCAGGTGATCCAAACAAAGAAAAATATCCACCATGCCTGTAAAAACCATGAAAGATTTTATATTAATTAATGTTTAGCCTAGACCGTAGAGCACGGGCCACCAATTAATTTTCTCTGTGGTCTGCAAAGGTATTTCTGTCCGGGTCCGGACAAAAGCCCCCTAGAACAAAAGCCCCCTAGGACAAATTGCTGGGTAGGGCAAGTCAGGTGTCACATCTAATCTGAAAAGACCAGAAGATATTTAGGTGAAATAACCAATATTAACCTGTTATGTTAATTGAATGCCCAGTTAGGTCAACTGAATGCCCAGTTAGGTCAACTGTACGCTAGGGCGGAGTGAAAAACTCATGTTTCGAATTTTCAAATTGGCTAGTGTGGAACATGTGTGGAGTAGTGAGGAAATAAGCTGGTATAAATTTAAAATCATAACATTAATATCTTCAGGTGCCACAATGACCTTCAATATTGAAAAAAATTGAAAAAAGCAGATTTTAACCAATAATTACAGAAGAGTCCACGATGCACAATAGACAAGAATTTATTCACACTTGTATAAAAATAGCTCAGTCAACCTTTAAAAAAAGTTTCTATTCTCTAAAAACAGTTTTCTATAGTCAGCTCACTCAGCTGTCACGTGAGTACCTCGGTTCAGTGTAGCTGTCGCTCTCGTAGCAGGTGGGTGTTCTGTTGTTGGCGTTACTCCGATAGTCTAAACTATATTTCTTATATATTTTGCATTTCTGTATTGTGTTGCCCTAAGTTTGCCATGTACTATTAACTGAAATTAACGTATAATTGATATTAGCTCTTTCTTTTTCAGATTTGTATACTTTCAAAATGTCTCGAGTTTGTGCAAAATCAACCAGCCTCAACTGAGTGCCCCATGTTTGGTATGGGGGAAGATTTGTGGCACAGGAATCTTCCTACATACGAAGGAGTTTTTAAATATTACTTGTTTGTAAGAAACGATTTGAAACAGAATACTAATAAGGATCCTTCAATATCTCAAATATTAGAACAAGTTGTTGATAAATTGAAAACAATTTGGGAAAGTGCTTCCGTCCCAATTCTGTCAGACAGGCGAATTGAAACAATGTTCAGAAGCTACCACGAAAAGTATCGTGTCATTATGAAGCCATACCAAAGCAGAAAAAATTCTGAAGCTTACAAAGCAAAGATTGATATGTTCAAAAAAGAAGCACACACGAAACTTTTTGACATTGCAGCGTGCAAGTGCAAAGTACTAACACAATGTTCTTGTCCCAAAGAAAAAACGGTTCCAAAGGAAAAAGTGACGTTCCTCTTAGATCAAAGGAGTGAAAGAAAACTGTTTATTGATAGAGTAGATATTACACTCTCAAAGAAAAAAGCATCTACGTTGCTAAGAAAGCAAAAAGAAGCCGTGAGGCTCACCAAAGAATCTTCACAGGAGAAATTGCAGGATACAAATGTTGAATTATCATCATCGACATCAAATAGTGAAAGTGAATCTGGCGAAATATCAGACGATACATTTCCAGAGCCAGTTAGCTCGAAGAGAAAGCTCGAACAACCTGAAGAACAATTATTCAAGAAAAGGAAAACTACAAATCTACCTTCAGTGGCTACTGCTTGTGACAGGACTGCAGTTTCAGATCGAGCTGCAGCATTCATTGTTAGTGCAGTATTGCAAGATATTGGAGAAGTTTCTATTGACAATACATCTGAAGTAGTGGATAGGAGTAAAATCAGAAGAGAAAGACAAAAGAAGAGATCAGAAATTATGAAAGATCAAAATCAGGTCCCAATCAGAGGAATCTATTTTGATGGTCGAAAAGATTCTACACTCTTCCAAGAAAAAAAAGAGTCCAAAGTATATCAGAAGAAGGTAACAGAAGAACATATCACTTTAGTGAGAGAACCTGGTTCAGATTATTTGGGCCATTATTCTGTGAATTCTGGATCAGCTGAAGAAATATGTAAAGGAATGTTTGAGTATATTGGAAATAATGACAGGAACCTGGAAAACCTTGTTGCCATTGGATGCGATGGTGCAGCAGTCAACACTGGAGAAAAGGGAGGCGTTATAAGGCTTATAGAATTGAAGCTGAAGAAGCCAGTTCAACATTTAGTGTGCCAGCTCCATGCCAATGAATTGCCATTACGCCATTTAGTTGCAAAGCTGGATGGAAAAACATCTGGCCCCCGCGGATTCACCGGTCCTATTGGCAGGGAATTAGAGAACTGTGAGAGTCTTCCTATTGTCGAGTTTGAAAGGATTGATGCTGAGGAACCAACTGTAGACTGTGAAGATCTTAGCACCGACCAAAAATATCTAATTGATATTCATCAGGCCATAACAAAGGGATATTGCTCTCCAGATCTTGCTCATCGTAGTCCAGGCAAAATGGCACATTCACGATGGCTGACTACAGCAAATCGTTTGCTTCGTCTATACGTTTCAACTGTAAGTCCATCTGAGAACCTCATGAACATTGCTTCTTTTATAATGAAGGTCTACATCCCAATGTGGTTTTCTATTAAGCAAAGTACGTCTTTTGTCAATGGCTCAAAATGTTTTCAAAACTATTGAACTAACAAGAACACTGAATGACGAAGTAAAGGATATTGTAAACCCTGTCATACAAAGAAATGCATTTTTTGCAAATCCAGAAAATATTCTAGCATCAATGATTCATGATGACCGCAGCGCCATAAGAGAATTAGCGTGGAGGCGAATAAAGAAAGCAAGGCAAACAAACAAGGAAAAAGTTGTGAGGCGTTTCACAGTACCTGTTATTCAATTTGAAGCTACTGATTATACTGATTTAATTAATTGGCAAAAATGCATTGTCACTGAACCACCTGTGACAAGACATCTGACAGAAAATGAGATTGAAGAATTCATAGAAAACAAGAGTACCCCTCCATTCGAGAAATTCCCTTGTCATACACAAGTAGTAGAAAGAATGGTAAAATTAGTGACTGAAGCATCATCAAAAGTATTTGGATTGAACGCGCGAGATGGCTTCATAAGATCAACACTTCAGTCACGTAAAAAAATGCCATCATTCGAAAGTAAAGCTGAATATAAAGTTTAAATAAAACGTTAATAGAAAAAAACATGCGCAAGGATGGGTGGTTGGGAGGGCATGGGTGGAGCTCGACACGCAGCCACCTCCTCGTGGTGAGTTCTGGATTATTTAGATCATTAATCAAAAGAACATTGATCTAAATAAACTAAGAGCTGCGTAATTCAGTAACTATTTTGGTAATTGGAACACTTAATATATAATAATAACAAGTAAGTTTCAGTTATTGTACTAATGCAGAATATAAGAAAATCATTATATTTCACTTTTTTCGACGGCTTTGTGGCACCTGAAGATATAATTTCGCAGGACTAATATTTATGCACAGTCATTATCTATAGCACCCACATATTTTCCGCACTAGCCATATTTGAATTTCGAAAAAACGTTTAAAAACCTCATTTTCGATCCGCCCTACTGTACGCTCTTGATTGGTTAGGTTAAGTTATATTTTCGTTAGTTTAAACGAAAATGACGAGAGCCAAAATACATAAACTATAAACAAACTAAACTATAAACAAACTGTAAATAATAAAGAATAAAAATAATGATTAAAAAATTCTTATTATTATTTTTCCTAGGGGGCTTTTGTCCTACAGTCATTTCTGTCGGTCTATAGCGTTTGTGCCAAAATTTAACTTATGAGTCTAAATGTTTTCGTTTTATATCGTTTTGTTTGGGCCTAACGAAAGCGACATCTTTTACTTCTATATTAGTAAAGGTTAGGTTAGGTTAGTTGAATTCTCAGGTAGATTTATAGGACCTAAAAACTTACCGCAACTTAAAGTATATTTTCGCCCAAACAGAACCATAGAAAACGAACACATTTTAGCTTATAAGTTAAATTTTTGCACAAAATTTCAGTAACTCATACCAAGGTCCACTACCAACACTTTTTTTCCCCAGAGTTTTTCGTAATTAACTTAAAATCACTATTTTTAATCTACTGAATAAAAACTAATTTGAACTTCGCGAAAAGAATAGAAAAAGTTTTAGTTTAATTTTTTCGAAATGTCAAAATGTGCCTCTATTTTAAAGTAAATCCTATAAACAGAGTATAGGTTTATTCCAGGTGGTCCGGATCTGGACTGCGGTCCATCTATTAGTGACCTCCCCCCCTGCCCTTATATAGCGAACTATGTTTAAGTGAGTCAAATGTAATAATAACTCTTAGTTCATACGCGATAGTTTTACAAAAATATTAAAAATGAAGTAAACGCTTAATAAATGTACGTCAATGTAACCTAGACCGCAATTTTTAATATTAAAATAAGGCGGTTGTAAAGAATGTTTATTATCACTGAACTATTTTAAAATTCATGCTGCAATTTGATATGTTCTTGCGCATGCGCTCTTCTAGACTTTCCTTTTCATAATTAACATTAACTCGTGCAAAAAAGAAGTTTTTCGCCAAATTTGTAAGTAGAAGAAAGTATTTCATTTAAATTTATAGTAAAATCCACATTCTTTTAACGAACGTTAATAATTCTAGAGAAATTTAGTGAAAAAATATATAAATATTGGACTCGTTTTAAATGGTTAAAATTCACTAGACAATTTGTGCAGTGTAGAGAATATGTAATATTATCAACCATCTTCTACATTTTTTTATAATTAGGAACAATGAGGGGGAGGAAAGTATGTCATATTCAAAATCTCGGATCACCCGAAGATCAGGGGCCCCAGCCTTCTTTAGTTAGCTTTATAAGGCTAACTAACGAAAATATCACGACCTAACCTAACCAATCTTCAAGGACGTACGATTGACCTAACGATTGGTTAGGTTAAGTCGTAATATTTTCGTTAGTTAGCCTTATAAGGCTAACTAACGAAGGCTGGGGGCCCTGATCTTCGGGTGATCCCAATTTGCATTCAATATAACTGAATCCATCTTTAAATCGGTGCTCTTCCAATACGTGCTCTACCGTAAAATTTACATTCCAATATGTGCTAACTAACGAAAATATCACGACCTAACCTAACCAATCGTCAAGGGCGTACAATTGACCTAACGATTGGTTAGGTTAGGTCGTGATATTTTCGTTAGTTAGCACATATTGGAATGTAAATTTTACGGTAGAGCACATTTGGAAGAGCACTTTTAAATCAAATTATTTGACATCACGCGATTCACAATTTCATTATAAGTTAATTTTAACTAATTTAATCTATTCATAAGAACAAATTGACGTAAAACAGCAATGATTTACAGTAGTACGATCTTATTTAATTTACGAACCCATTAATGTTTTATTAACTGTAAATTTTGACAAAACTACTTGCAAAAAACAGGTGATTTTCAGGCCAAATTTGTTTGTGAATCTTACTACTACTACTACTACTACTACTACTACTATTACGTACAGTATGTCCGCTTCATGCTCTCTCTATTTTTTCTTGATCTAAATCAGTGTTTCCCCAACCTTTTTTTGCGACCCTAAATTGGCCACCAACAGCACCTCCCGACCCTCAGACTTATGATAAAATTTAAAATATATATAAATATAAATTTAATTAAGAAATAGTGAATATAGTGACCCTTCGTGACCCTACTTGAGGACCCTCGCGACCCTAATTTGGGTCGCGACCCGAGGTTAGGAACCGCTGTTCTACATAAAAGACTACATAAATATATTTTATCCCAAATAAAGACGTTGAAATACAAAAAAAGGAGAAATTATCTTTATAATTAAATATTAATTAAGTAATTTCATTGAGTGGAAATTGAAATTTCCCCGCGGGTAATTTTACCAATTATATAAATGGCGCATTTATTTAACATTTCATTACAGACCATTCAGAAAGGTTTAGCAATTTACAGACTCTAATCTCAATTATTTTGATATTAAATAATTATTTTTATTTCGATCTGTTCAAAGATTTTAAGATAAATTTCTTTGTTTATTTTTAAACAAACATTATACAAAGCTTCTTTATATAATTAAACGCAATTAATGAAATATAATTTATTTATTCGAAGACGTTTTTTAAAGATTACTTCAAATTAAAAAACGTCAATTGGTTAGTCCTAATAAATGCAAAAAAATTCACTTTTTTTCTACGTGAAGGTCAAAATATGATAATAAAAACCCATTCTAATAGACAGAGTTTATTTCCACAACAGTTTCGATGCCCACTGGCATCCTCTTCGGGTGGATACAGAAAAACGAATGAACTAAAAACAAGAGGGAAAACAGTCCAGGGACCATTAAGAAATTCGCACCTAGGTTAGATCCCGTTCTCCCAACACTAGAAGGACTTTTTTTTTTTTTTTTTTTTAATTAAAGGGACCCGCTTATAAGTACATTCGCACAAATTTAAAACTATCTCCTTGTTCTATACATACAGATTATATTATTTTTTTACATAATTATTACATTTATTATTAAATTTATTACATTTAATATTGCATTATTATTTATTACAGAAATTAAAAATTTATTATTACATTGATTATTACATTGTTGTTTTATTATACAGAAATTATAAACCGAAAAACGAATGAAAAAGGCGAGAAGGAAACAATCTAGAGACCATTAAGAAATTCGCACCTAGGCTAGATCCCGTTCCCCCGACCCCAGAAGGGCATTTTTTTATTAAAGGCTCCCGCTTATAAGTACATTCGCACAAATTAAAACTATCTTCTTGTTCTGTACATACAGATTCTATTATTTTGACATAATTGCATTTATTATTGCATTTACGTTTTTTGACATTTATTATTATTATTACCTTTACACTAATTATTTATTATATTCATTTTATTACCTTTATTATTACATTTATTGCATTTACATTTATTTCCACAATTATTACTTCCATTATTACATTTACATACCCTTCCAGTGTGGGGAGAACGGGATCTAACCTAGGTGCGAATTTCTTAATGGCCCCTGGACTGTTTTCCCTCTTGTTTTTGGTTTATTCGTTTTTCTGTATCCACCCGAAGAGGGTGCCAGTGGGCATCGAAACTGTTGTGGAAATAAACTCTGTCTATTAGAGTGGGTTTTTATTATCATATGGTTAGTCCTAATTTTAAGACCAGCGAAAAAGATATTTTTATTCTTTTTCTAAACCAATACTGATAGACGTCAATTTTATATATATATATATATATATATATATATATATATATATATATATACTTTTCTTCAATAGCTGTAATTATTCGTGTGTACACACGCACACACACACACACACACACACATTAAGCTGTAGGTGTCCTCTGTGAAAGAGTTCTAACTAATGTTGCCGCAAATATAAACTCCAACAAAAGGAAATACATGCACGTGTTTCCGAGGAGATTCGAACTGTGGTTACTGTAGTATGCTAAAAAAATCAGTGTTTATACTCGTCTGTCCGACAGATGATTAAGTTACGTTGCATTGTTGTAACATAATATGGCAGCTCCTGAAGCGGCTTTCTCCATTCTGTGGCCATTACAAATTAAAACAGTTTAAGTTCAATATACATTTTTTAATATCAGTTTGAAAAGGGCACGTTTATGAATTCTATTGCATTCATATACAAGTATAATGCAACTGCCCTTGCCCACCCAAAAGTACAGCGGTTACAGTGTCTCGAACGCGTTCTGCAAGATGTCAGACAGTTAAATTACAGTGCTAAAAATAATTATAATTTTAAATTTTAAATAAATTATTATTATAATTATTATTATTATTATTATTATATTATTATTATTATTATTTCATATGTAAATTCTAGTTTCAGAAATGTTTCCGATAAAAAATAGTGAAACGTTTTTGTTTAATTATTGTATAAAATTGAGGTGTGTGGCAATTTTTCGCAGTATTTGGCAACTGACGGCCGAAGTTACATAAACGTCAATCAAAAAACAATCCTTTTTACACATTTAGAGATATAATTAAAATATTTTTTCAAAGTTGTTATATTAATTATACCCGCAACACATTCATAATGCTCACATTTGCACTAAAAAACAATTACAATTCCATTTTGCATGAAAATATATATAAATTGTCTGATTCTACGAATTTTTCCCCTATACAAACAATTATTTTTCACATCTTTGTCAACTGCGAAAACTGTAAAAACAGCCGCCACGTTTAAACCTACAGTATATAAGACTGATTGGACAGCGTCTTATTTAAATAGAACAGCTGTTTAAATAAGACGGTGTCCAGTCAGTCCCATATACTGTAGGTTTGTACTCACCAAACCCATGCTGTGGTGCTTGGGTACTGTATCTCTTTGTTATATCTTAGTTGAAGTTTACAAATTGGTAACAGTGGTATCAGTGATAAAACTACCGAACTACTTTTTGTACAAATTTAAGAAAAAGGACTATGGTATTCTTTATCATGCGGTATTACAAATACTAAAACTATTTAAATACTGGATGATCGTTTAATAAAAAGGTTACATACTGCGGTGAACTTTAGTTACTTTCTGCACTTCTGTACTGCAGAGAATCGATCAAATAGAAGAATTTGTAAGAAATAAGTTGAGCCCAGGCACCTCCTACATGTATATTCACTTTATGATAATAAAAACCCACTCTAATAGACAGAGTTTATTTCCACAACAGTTTCGATGCCCACTGGTATCCTCTTCCGGTGGATACAGAAAAACGAATGAACCAAAAACAAGAGGGAAAACAGTCCAGGGACCTCTTGTTTTTGGTTCATTCGTTTTTCTGTATCCACCCGAAGAAGATGCCAGTGGTCATCGAAACTGTTGTGGAAATAAACTCTGTCTATTAGAGTGGGTTTTTATTATCATATTTTGACCTTCACGTAGAAAAAAGTGGAGTTTTTTGCATTTATATTCACTTTGCTAACAAAAAGGATTCTCAATACTCATCGAATCATCACATCAAATTCAACCTTCCCCTCATGCATTAGGTTAGGCTAAGTTAGGTTAGCATATGTTGCTCCCGATTAAGTTGCGTCAGTTTTATGTTCAAGTTAATCTGCGTTAGTTAAAATTAATACATAAAATAACACTGTCACTGTCGGTCTCCTTAAGTATCGAGGGTTTTTTTCAGCAAAGTGGGTAAGGCTCCCACTTTTTCATAATACAATAGTTATACCTCATTTATCCCGGTGTTCCTCATTTTCTGTCCGTCTACACTTGTCTCTATTCTGCCACCATAAAAGGCTTTAGTCGTGATAGATGTCCGTTTGTCTGAAGCGAATATGGTTGAACTTTAGTACTTTGGTCGCAACTTTACTGATTCTGTTATTAACATAACATTAACATTTTTCGCGAAAACGAAATAGGTTTTATTCCCGTTAACCCTACAGGTTCCTGAATGCGATATTCCGCTTCTTTATTCACAGGAAACATTATTTACGTCAGAAAGGCCAGAGGCAGTCATTATGTATAGTATTCTCCAGTTTCTTCGTGTATAGTTTTCGTTACGCTAAGTAAATAATTTAATAAAAACAAATCAGCTATATTATTATTGTTATTATTATTATTATTATTATTATTTTCTAAACAATTCGTGCACCCAAAAGTTTCATACTTAATTGTAGCTAAAAATGCATATATGAAAGAGATGAAGTATGAAGTAATGTGATACAAAACTATGTGTTTATAATTTTGAGGTTAATTGCGAAAAAAAGATATGTGATGCGATGCGTAGATGCGTAAAGTGGAAGAACATTTAATTTCAAATTAATAACAAAAAGAGAAATGAATGACATTATTATTATTATTATTATTA
Organism: Bathynomus jamesi; assembly: GCA_023014485.1. Taxonomy (NCBI): domain Eukaryota; kingdom Metazoa; phylum Arthropoda; class Malacostraca; order Isopoda; family Cirolanidae; genus Bathynomus; species Bathynomus jamesi. The sequence continues at coordinate 103,367 of JAJOZX010001653.1, forward strand.
TATAAAAAATAACGGAAGAAATATTAATTTTTCAAATGTCTTTAATTGGGATATCATTTTAAAAGTAGATTTTCCAACTTCAGGTGAGTGAATAAAGGAAGGTTCAAAATAATTATTATTAAAATTCCTGAAATTATTTGATGACATATTGTAAAGGCAAAAACGAAACACCGTTTTAAAATTGATGATATAAGGAAGGCAATTAGATATATGAGGATTATTAAATAAGAACAAAATCTGATTTAAGCGAGCTAATGAGATCAACTATTATGAGAATACGTCACAGAAATGTCTGATTAGGACGAATTCAGATATGTGTGTGTGTGTGTGTGTGTGGTGTTGTGTGTGTGCGTGCGCGTGCGTGAGATATGTAAAAGTGAAAAATGATTTGTAAAGCAGTGTCCAAAAGTGATTTTCTACATCATAAGAAGTTGGAAATGTGGTACAATAAGGATGATCAAATTCCTAAGAAAGAAAGTAGATAATGATGAAAGGATCTAATTTTACTTTATTTAAGAAAAAATACAGAATGAGAAAGATCTTTTAAAAAAAGAAAACGTAAATGTTCGAAAGGATGATACAGCATGAAAGTGCTCTAAATTATATAGAAGAATGAAGGTACCTATATATAGTAATGTATTTTTACATTAATATCACTGTAAAAATGTAAAAATATGGTGAATGCTGTGGATATATATATATATACAGGGTGGGCGGAAAGTAGCTCCCTATTTTGGATTGGTAAAAAAATACGTATATTATCCATTTATTTCAGAAGAAATAATATGAAAAGGTAGGCATACATGGTAGGTTTTCTCTAAAATTCAATGTGGGCTCCAACTCTTTCCACCAGCTTCTGGAGCCGCCCAGGAATGGCGTCCACTGACTTTAGCAGGAACTCCGGCGGGATGGAGGACATGACTTCCCGAATTCCTCCAGTTCTTCCAATGTCCTCGGTTTGGTGCGGTAGACTTCTTCCTTTACCCACCCCCAAAGAAAGAAGTCGCACGGTTACCGCTGAAAAACGGCAGAATCGGTTCAGTGTAACGGTGTGGTGTGGTATGACCTCAGATCAGGTTGTGGGCCCGTTCCTTCTGCGCAACACCATGAATGCTGAGCGGTACCTTGCTATGTTGCGAAACGAGGTCTGGCCGGTTGTCAGCACATGGGAGAACATCGACGATCTGATATTTATGCAAGATGGCGCCCCTCCGCACTTCGCTCTTGTTGTCCGTGAGTGGCTGGATGCCCACTTCCCTGGGCGTTGGATGGGTCGTCGTGGTCCACATCAATGGCCAGCCAGGAGCCCCGACTTGACACAGTGCGACTTCTTTCTTTGGGGGTGGGTAAAGGAAGGAGTCTACCGCACCAAACCGAGGACATTGGAAGAACTGGAGGACCGAATTCGGGAAGTCATGTCCTCCATCCCGCCGGAGTTCCTGCTAAAGTCAGTGGACGCCATTCCTGGGCGGCTCCAGAAGCTGGTGGAAAGAGTTGGAGCCCACATTGAATTTTAGAGAAAACCTACCATGTATGCCTACCTTTTCATATATATATTATAGTTAGGTAGTTAGTTACTTAGTTAGTTAGGTAGTTAGTTACTTAGTTAGGTAGTTACTTAGTTAGTTAGGTAGTTAGTTACTTAGTTAGGTAGTTACTTAGTTAGTTAGGTAGTTAGTTGGTTAGATACAGTAGTAAGTTAGTTGTAGCACTCAGTATGGTAAACTCAGAACAATTCTTACGTCATTTGTGGCCGAACGAAGCTAAAGAAACAATATTTTTTATAAAAAGTGACGAGTACAATTCGTCTACAAGTGTGTAACAAACGTCTTTACTCATTAGGATATTTATTTTATTAAATTAAATGTTCGAATTGCATACCAGAAATTTATTTGTACATAACAAAAAGTCTGTATCCATTGGATATTTACTTTATGGAATTCACGAGCAATGCGTTATAATTAGTGAAAATGTGGTCTCCAATGTTGCATCTAGCATACTTATAAGAATTCATCTGTACAAACAGCTCTCTGGTATGCAGTTCAAACATTTAATTCAATAAAGCACTAATCCTATGAATGCGACTTCTGTTGCACCCTATATATTGTAATAATGCTTAATCTAAATGTAGGTGAGATATAATAAAAACACTAAGAAAACGTTGAATTTGTATAATAAAGTGTTCGAGATGTCACAATAGCTGCCACCAAGATGTTCAGCCTCCCCAGTGCTTGTCTCCTATACTGTAGCTAGTTTTGCTGAAAGTAGTAGACGTGCCCAATCTTTCAGTTACAATCCCCGATACAGACTCGTCATATGAGGCGTTGAGAGCAAGCTGTCTCGGGGACTCTAAGCCAGTGAGGGGACTCTAAACCAATGAGGGAAGTCTAAGCCAATGAGAGCGTCGTTTTCCTTCACAGATTCTCTCACTTTGTAAACAAGGAGCGACGTGTTTGGTGTGCTTGTTATTGCTTTAAATTTTTAATTTTCAGCCCCCATTATGGGTAATTCTGATAGTGATATTGTGCATCCTAGATTTACTGGATACTCTAGGAAAAGAAAGAAGTGTGTGGACCAGTGGGAAAGGTCAAAACAAAGGCTAAACGCAACACTGGTGAGGCATACATTAGCGTCAATAGAAACAAACATGTTGCTGCTCGTACTGTAGGCCAAGCTTGTGGTTGTGGGTATTTTGATAAGCTGGGAATGCATAAAATTCTGGTCATATTTGATTGTTTCTGGGCATTAGGTGATTTTAACCAACAAAATGCATATATAGGTAAACTTGTGAAAAGTGAAAATCCGAAGCGTATTCTCATAAAAAATCGCCCTAGTAGAACCTTGCATCGCAATAAATATACTGTGGTGTATGAAAATACTGTGTATACAGTGTGTCCAAACGCTTTTTATAGTATTCATGGAATAACAGAGAGACGGGTCAGGACGGCTTTAAATAAGCAAATAGTGAGTGGCACAAGTTCTGGCACAACAGAACTTGACAATCGTGGGAAGGCACTATCTGTGTCCAAAATCTCGGATGACAGAAGGAAGACAGTGCATGAACACATTGAAAGTTTGCCAGAAGTGTCAAGCCATTACAGCAGTTCTAAAAGTCCAAATAGAAAATACCTTACAACAGGATTGAACATTAATATTCTGTATACATTGTATTGTGAGTGGATGAAAGAGTATCATGAGGATATTGAAACAGTACCCAGTTGGTACTATCGTAAAGTGTTTAATTTCGAATTTAATGTAGGGTTTAATCCCTAAAATGAAGATAGAAATTAGTAATTTAAATAAGGAAATAGACAGTGAACGTATTCGTATACTGAAAAGAGACAAATTAGTGCATGAAAAAGCTGGTCAGCAAATGCTTAAGTCATACAAAACTAATGATGATCCAACAGTTGCTGCAATATGCATCGATTTACAGCAGGCACTGCCCACCCCCAAAATTACTACAGGTGTGCAGTACTACAAGAGAACGTTGTGGATGTACAATTTTGGTGTGCATAACATAAAAACAGGAAAAGCCACACTGTACATCTGGAATGAGACTGAGGGTAAGCGTGGAAGTGTGGAAATTGCGAGCTGTTTCCACCATTACATTGTGATATCTATTGTAGTCCAGGCAATTTGTAGTTAGACCTGGGCAAAATTGCTTCAGAAGCTTTCTAAACTGTTTCCAGCTCAGGAACCATTGCCGAATAACATATCCAAAATCCGACAAAATTGGACCCCAGGAACACCCCCAAAAATGAAATTCAAAATGGCGGACTGGATGTTTCCTACGAAAAAAAAAATATATATAATTTACGCTTTTATTTATAGAGATACATTTGATGCTTTTTCTTTCAGTTGTAATGTTTTAAATAATTCAACAATATACAACACAACCAGTTATTACGCAAATATAATGTTATATAGCTTTTTACAGATTTTTATAATCAATAATACAACAATTATTTTTTTCCCAGTTTCAAGTTATGTTCATTACAGAAGTGATACCTGGTCACAAACATACAGAAATTAATCCTCTTCATCACTATCATCGGATAGATTACCGGTACTTGGGTTGTTATCGGAACCACTGATTTGGCACTCGCCAAAAGCGGCTGAACAGGGCATTCCATTACGCTTGCATCCACATCTTGAAGTAGCACATTTCGTCTTGCAGGAGCAGCGGATCATGTTGAGTAGATAATTTGGAGCTGGTGGCTTGTCGCAGGCTGTAGGGTAGTAGGAATTATTCTTTACATACCAACCCCACTGTTCTGCATCGATCTTCTCTTCTGTAGACTTCCAGATTAGTATTTGAAAGTATGTGCGAAAGCTGTGGTACTTTGTGGACGCATCGGTAGGTGGCAAACGTTCGGGTGTAACAAAAGATTTAGCTGTAGCTACCTTTTCAACTAACATTCGATGACGTAGTGCGTTAGTGGATTCAAGTGTTTTGCAGCCATACAACAGAAGCATTGCCTTTCTTCCAGCGGCTTCAATGTCAGAGTGTTGGCAACAATCAGAACAGAATGTATTTGCAACTGAACGGAGTTCAGCCACCTTCATCAGTGTGTCGAATGCTTTGGCTTTACCGATCGAAAAAATTCTGGATGTGCTATCACAGCCCGTGAAAGCATGCACAAACAGGAGATACTTGCAGATGTCATTGCCTAACAATGATTGAATGCTGAGAATATCATACACAGGATTAGGAGATGGTCCCCGTCTTATATCGCTGCGATAGTACAACTTGAAACAACTGTCCTTGGCATGGTACAGAAGGAGAATCAGCAAGTCGGTGTCTTCCCCTATTACTGTTGTAGTTGCATTTTCTGATGAGGAAACTGCTGCACGAACGATGTCCACATCAGCATCCCCATCTGCGTTGTGAACAGTACACCCGTGCTTCTTCAACATCTCACCTACGAGGGAAATAAATGCTTGCTTGTTGTTTTCATTAGCCAAGAAGTGTTCCTTCTGGCCAACAAACTTCATGCTTGGACTGAGATTCACATTTCTGCTTGTCTTGGTGCTGCGTCTTCTGTGGGTCATGTCCTTGATCGTAGGAGAGCTGCTGTAGCCATCAAAAACAATGATTGCTTTTCCATATGTTTTCAGAGTGAAATCGGCATATGAGTTGGCGATGCTGTCATATGTTTCATCTTGACGCCAGGAAACACGATGTAGTAGAGATCCACCATCCAATACGTACTGGTCTGTGCACTGAATTTCTTGAACTTCTTCCATGCGTAAAGTGTCAGTGTATTTGATTATTGCATGAGCTAGCTGAGACTTATCGGGTTTCCTCAAGATACTTCGTGATTCGAACAATGCAGGAGGATATGCACACAGTTCGTAACACATGACATCTTCAAGATTCATGTCTCCGCCAGTGGCAACAGTCATCATTCTCTGAAACAGTAATGCAGGATCTACTTCTATATCTGAAGCATCAGTGATCACAACGGCAGAAGCAGATCCTAGTGTTTTCACTTTGTCAGATCTTAAACGTTAACTCCAGGATCAGCAGTTAGCCCTGTTACAATGTTGCAGAGACCCGAGGTAGAATGGAATGGGGATAAGGATTCCAGACGTTCAAGTACTTTCTTCATGTCATTACTGTCCCTGATTTGTCTACTTCCCCTCATTTCCTTGTGCTGTTCACTACTTTCCAACAAAACTCTGGTGGATTCCTGCATTGCTAAGTTATAAGTGGAACACAGAGGCATAGAAAAGAGCCACGTTGTCCTTTGGATGTCTGTAAATCCACTTCCGCGTTTCAGTCCGCCTCTGCTTTTCAGGGAACGCATTAGTACTTGTTCTATCACCAGGTCTGTGCAGAGTCCGGCCCATAATCTGTCGCTTCTTCTTACCACAAACTTACCTTCCTGGAACATTTTGTTAACGGCTGGATTTTCAGAAGGCAAACTTAACATTTTCTGCAGGTACAGGTATATCGATTTCAGGTAATTGTGATGTCCGGCTGCTGCAATTATGGGGATGGTCTCCAGCATAGCTTGCAAGTGCAAATCCCACGAGCCGGTTCTGTCTGCTGTTATCAAGGAACGTGCAATGTTGATCATTCGCTGATATTCCAACCAGAGTTGACTTGTTTGCGAAGTAGATTGTAGGTCAGTTTTCTTCGCATCCAAAGTGGTAGCAATCTGAGACAATGCATTCGAAGATTCCACATCCTCAACTGATTGTTTGGCGGTCATAACATCGTCGAGCAGGTCACAAGCTTCCTTATGGAGGTCATGAGGAGTTCCATCTTCATTACGAGGGAAAACGTCTGCGACTAGTAAGGTACTAGGAGCTGCATCTACTATCATATGACCACGTATCGCTCTTGAAACAGCTTTTCCAGACATCATGTGTTGCACGGCATTTGGTCCGTATATTTCTTGAAGTACTTCAGACAATCCTGAACCATTCATAAGAGTACCGACTGCTCCCAAAAGATTCATCAGAGTGTGAAATGATCCCAGCATTAAAACAATGTCCTGCAGGTCTCTCTGTTCATTGATGATTTGGGAAGCTTTCCAGAACAAAGGCTGATCAAAGGTAATAATGCATGGGACTTTTTGATCGCGTGCTATCTTGCTCAAATATAGTAATGTCGAAAATATGCAGGTCATGTCAGTTGGCGACATATCTATGATGGGAAGGAACGTGATCGACGCCACACCTGGATGTGAGACACTTGATCCACCGTGAATTGCCTGCATTGTTCCGGACCAACTTGGACTGATCTTTCTGCTGAAGATATCTGCCAGAGAAGACTAAGTCGACTTATGGTGGCAGTGGGTACTGGAAGTTCGCGGAATGAGATGTCCCTCAACATGCTTCTCGCGTGTCTATATTCCCTAATGTCAACGGTTGCAATCTTCTTAATGTCATTGTCACCAACATTACGCCTGTGAATAGAAGGGTGGATCTTGATCTTCGGAGTTATTGCGCCAATCATACCCATTCCATGAAAGGTATTCTTCCCATCCAAAGTGCAGACATCATGATCGACGTTATCTGCTGCTAGAAGACTGCATGTTGTTTTTCATCAACAGTAAAAGAGCCAGACCCACTTCCCAGCGCCGCGTTTCTTTCGAATCTTGTTACTTCTGCATACGACGAACAGTAACCCAGTGATGGAGAACGTCAATAAGGTACCTTGACCTAAAGTTGTGGTGTAGCTGAACCGACAAACCGATCTGTAGTGGACATAGTAATCCTCTAGGACGGGTTGCTTGCATAATGCTCTGCCCAATTGCACCTATTTTTCTTGAAGCATCCTGTCCCGCAAATGCTTTTGATAATAGCAATTTCAGACTGTTGGGAATGTAATCAAGAGCACTTTCTGCAGTGATGTCATTTGGAGATGGATACACATCTTTTCTAGGCGAGTCGACAGACTTGATATCACTTCTGATTATTTTTGCAGCAGCTTCTACTAGGTAAATCTTCTGTAGCTCTATATCTATATCACATTCTTTCGACTTTTTGTGATAATCTATAAGAATTTCATTAGCTGTCTCTCGTAGTGTTACTACATCTGCCTTCCCACTTTCACCTGATATTATGATCTTGTCTCCGTAACGTTCTAAAAGCTTTCTCTTCATGTGCCTGCGTTCGTAGACAGAGCTCTGACTTCCTTGAAGATATTCCTCCATTTTGGAAATTAGGTCTCCAATCAACAGTTGTTCATCATCATTCTCTTCCAGGTAAGCACAGGTCTGAAGGAATGCTTGGTGTTGCTCTTCATTAGTTGGTCTCCCTTTCTTCGAATCATGATCGTCGGAGGAGTATGCGCGAGGAATGTTTTTTCCACTTCGAAAATTTACGCTGCAGGTGTGATGGTAGACACAATCTGCAGCAGGAAGATCACGAAGATAATACTCCAGACGGCCTTTTACATTAAACGACCATTCATCGCAGCGGCTTTCACAGCACCTTTTATGGTTTCGGAGAACTCTGTAGTTCTTATTTTGACATGCTCTGATTTTGGTTTGTGTTTGGAAAAAAAGTCCACAAAGGTATCACAAAACAAACAGTGAGTAGCACTGGAAAATGCGTATTCATGAAAACGAGCACTTTTCCTTGGTATTGCCTCGGCTGCGGTCTGTCGCTTCTTTATTTCAATGGTCTTTTTATCCGTAAACCTTTTCCTACATACAACGTGAACACTTATTCCAGCTGTTGCAACAACATCGCTTCCACGGCTGCGGCTGGATGCATTTATACCATCTGCTCCTTTTTGCGAGATGTGAACCATTTCCTGTCCGCTGTCCAATTTCTCCTTACAAATCACGCACAATTCTTCAGGGGTCTGCATTCTTGAAGGCGGACGCACACCGAGTCAGCCGTACACTGAGTCAGTCTGAAACAGAAAACACAAATTAATAAACTGTGTTGCAGTATTTAAAAGGAGTACATAATAACAGTTTTAAAGAAAATGACAAGCACAAATACGCAGATTTGATAGTGGGTAGTAGGAATTAAAGAGTTGTATATAATATAAGTTTATAAAGATGTAGCAATGTCCATTCTCACATACACTCCATACAGTATATTTTAGTTACATTACGTGACGTCATAGTTTAATACTAGCCGCCTAATACAATTTTTAGTGTCATATAGGTTAATTTAGAAACGAAAATGTGTTTTAAAACATTTTACTGATCAAGCAAAACGTCATAACTCTCTCTACAAAGCGAAATTAAAATTTATTGTATTTCGTAGGAAACTGCCAGTCCGCCATTTTGAATTTCATTTTTGGGGGTGTTCTCGGTGTCCAATTTTGTCGGATTTTGGATATGTTATTCTGCAATGGTTCCTGAGCTGGAAACAGTTTAGAAAGCTTCTGAAGCAATTTTGCCCAGGTTGAAGCTATTTTTGCTCTAGATTGCCTGGACTATTGACAGTGCAAGTGTTAATAAATTAGTTATCTTTAGTGACAATTGTGGGGGCCAAAATAAAACAAATATGGTTCTTGCCTGTTTACAAAAAATACATGAAGGCAGGTTTGACAGTATAGAACATTACTTTATGGTACCCGGACATTCCTTTTTACCCTGTGATCGAGATTTTGGCCACATTGAGAAAAAGTTGAAAGCTCTAGAAATGTATTCAGAGGATCACTATGTTATAATGTTTCAGACCAACAAAGACCCTAGGATCCACTCATGGCTGGTCTACCTAACTGTGTTCGTAATTGTGTATTGTGCATGTCCTCCGTGGTGGCGGAGAGGGCCTACAATTTTACTACCTTAAACTATACCCAATCTATCAACATATGTGTTTAATCGATTTTTAAACATGTTTATAGACGTGCTACTAATTACTTCTACCGGCAAACTATTCCAGCTATTTACTATTCTTAAAAAGGTTTTGGCAACGGCTGTCTCGAACCTTCTACTTGTCAACTTACACCCGTTATAAATGCAAAAACTTAACTTTTTTCTACGTGAAGGTCAAAATATGAAAATAAAAACCCACTCTAATAGACAGAGTTTATTTCCACTCTGTCTATTAGAGTGGGTTTTTATTTTCATATTACACCCGTTATTTCTGGTCCTATTATATTGAGATATTTCGAAAAAGCTATCTCTCTCTACGTTATCGAACCCATTCATAATTTTGAAAACCTGGATTAGATCACCCCTTAGCCTCCTAGTCTCGAGTGTAGTCAATTTTAACTCCTTAAGCCTATCCTTGTACAACTTCGACCTAAGCGACGGAATCATCTTAGTTGCTCTTCTTTGAACTCTTTCGATTTTGTCTATATCTTTTCGCATATGCGGATTCCAAAATTGGATCGCGTACTCCAAATGAGGTCTAACAAATGATTTATAAAGAGGAACAATAATATCGCGCGATTTGTACTCAAAATTCCGAGCTATAAAACCTAGCACTTTGTTCGCTTTATTGACCGCTGCTGTACTTTGTTTCGCTACTTTTACATCACCAGTGACTATAACTCCTAGATCTTTTTTCTGCTCTACGCTTGCTAACTCCTTCCCTGACATACTATACGCAAAATTACCGTTATGTGAACCTATATGTAAAATTTTGCACTCATCGACGTTAAATCTCATTTGCCATGTGACTGACCAATCAACCATTTTATTCAGATCTTCCTGGATTTTACCTCTATCTTCGTCATTAATCGCCCTACCACCCAACTTCGTGTCATCCGCAAACTTTGAAACTGTACTGACTAGGCCGACATCCAAATCGTTAATATATATAAGAAAAAGCAAAGGGCCCAATACAGAACCCTGAGGAACGCCGCTCGCTACATTAGCCCAACACGACTCGGCTCCATCAACGACCACCCTCTGTTTCGTACCTCGCAACCACTCTTCTATCCAATTTATTACTACACCCCTGATTCCATGAGCCTTAGTTTTTTCAATGAGTCTTTTGTGCAGTACGGTGTCAAACGCCTTTTGAAAATCTAAATACACTATATCTACAGCCCGATGACTGTCGTAAACTTCAACCACGCTTTGAAGAAATTCTAAAAGATTGGTTAAGCAAGATTTGTTTCGCCTAAAACCGTGCTGCGTATTTCTAACCAAGTTATGTAATTTTAAGTGTTGGACTATACGGTCCTTAATTATTATTGATTCCAGTAGCTTACCTACAACAGACGTTACACTGATTGGCCTATAATTTCCCGCCACACCTTTATTGCCTTTCTTAAAGATAGGTGTTACATTTGCTAACTTGAAATTATCTGGTACGCACCCCTCAGAAATAGACGCATTAACAATCTTTGTTAGCGGCACAACAATACTTTCTTTTAATTCTTTTAGTTGTATGGGATATATGGAATCCGGCTCCGGTGATTTATGCATTTTCATTTTATCAATATAGCACATTACCTTCCCTTTCACTAACCACAATATTATCCAAGATATTACCATTATCAAAAGGTATTATGTCTATGACCGTAGGGATATTCGTTACATCTTCTATAGTAAAAACTGACGTAAAAAATTCGTTTAGCGGGGTACCCATTTGCTTCTTTTCAGAAACTAGCTCTCCATTAACATTTTTCAACGGCCCGAAGACACTTTTTACTGGATTCCTATTATTGACGTATTGAAAGAATCGCTTGGGGTTTTCTTTGCCGTCACAAGCTATCGAGATTTGAAATTCGCACTTGGACTTTTTTATTACACTTTTCGCTTCACGCCTTAGAGATATGTAGTTGTTTCGTAACCACAAATTGTCTTTATCGTACTTATGTAGCCTATAAGCCCTCTCTCTACTCTTTATAATGTCTCCTACTCTAGAAGTAAACCACAAGGGCTTGTTGTTTACTTTCGCACGCTTAATTTTGTCCGGTACACATTCCTTATTTATAGTCCTAAATACTGTTTCAAACGATTCCCACATTAGTTTTGCGTTGGAGATCCCCGTTACGTTTTCCCAATTGACGTGTGAAAATTCATTTCTAAATTTACAAAAGTCTGCGTGCTGGAAGTTAGAAATTTTAGTCGAGTTAGCTGGTTTCGAGTGACTTACTGAGAGGACAAACTCTATCATATTGTGATCGCTATTGCTTAACGGTTCTATTAGCCTATCATCCGTAGTTATTACTAAATCCAAAAACTGTCCAACCTGCATCATTCACAGTGTTAGGAAAACAAAACCATTTACAGTTGTGAGAATGGACAGATCGAAGTTCTTAGACTTTGGTGTGCTGCATAACCAAAACCAAAAGACCAACACAACACCTGGTGTAAGTTTCAAGGAGGGCAAAGTATTTGTTTTTTCTAACACATACAAGCAAGGCTTTGCCATTAAACCCAGTTACCATATTTCAACTCCTGTTAAGGTACAGTTACAGAAAGGAAGGTCCAAAGAATACAACCAGGTAGTATTCAACTTGTCTGACCGAGTACTGCCGCAAAAATATGTAGAAACCTGTGCAATTATCAGCTGAGAAGGTGCAGGACCTCAGAGCCTTGCTGACATACATGTCACCCCATCATAAGCAATTTCTAACTGACCTGATTGCACTATAAGAGAATGCAGACACTACAACAGTCGACGAGGAAGTTTCTCTAGATGATGATGTTCTTGATAACTAAATTATTATCCCCTTGCTCACATCAACTCACAAGCGGATGATGTATCATCAGTTAATGTAAGTACAAGTAGCATTAGTTAGTTTAAATAAATATTTATTATTATTTGTATAATAGTTATTACTACATTATGCACAAATTCACAAAAATTGGAAATCATTAGTGTTTATTCATTCATAACAATGTACTATTGTCTATCTTTGTTGCATTTCTATATATTTTATACATTTTTCTTGTTCATTACATTATTCTACGATAAAATATCTTCAAAATAAGACATAATATATCATTACTGACTAATATTTGGTGATGGCATCAGTGAGTACATTTTTACAATTTTTGAGGTTTGTTTTCTCATAATTTGAATTTGGCGGGCTCATCACTGTTGCACTGAACGCCTCATACGTATATCTTCCAAAATTTGGTCCGAATAGCGGGTAGGCATTTTTATTTAAAATAAATGCCACATTCAGTCAAAGGCAGCCATCTGTTTGACTTATTAGGCTCCATTGTTTATAACCGACTTTCACCATATCATGCGAATCTTTTACTTTATAGTTTGTTGTTAAAAAACGGGGGTCTTTTCCGTTTGGGGGCTAGCAGCGAATTTTAATGAAAATCGGTATACTAATGTAGTTTTGGTTAGAGCACTTTAAATAATTAATATGTGTTTTAACTAGCTTAAACTAGTTACAGAGGATTGTGTTAAATTTAGCCAGAGTCACAAACTGTTACTGTTTATGAAAAAGTGCTCTAAGTGTGGGAAAGTGTGTTCCTTTGATAAAAATACCCAGTTCTTTCGATGCCAAAAGCGTCGGTCAAACGGTAAAAAGTGCAACTTTATGAAAAATACGTTTTTTGAAGGATCCCGGCAGATCTGTAAAAGTAGCAGAAAAAAAATCAAAAATTAATGCCCAGTTAGGTCAATTGAATGCCAGGTTAGGTCAATTGAATGCCCGGTTAGGTCAACTGCACACCCTTGACGATTGGTTAGGTTAAGTCATGATATTTTCGTTAAAAACACATTAATTATTTAAAGTGCTCTAACATGTTTGTTTTTCATTTCTCCAAAAAAAGAGTTATGTTTGAAATCAGTGACCAAAACTACATTAGTACACGGATTTTCATTAAAATTCGCTGCTAGCCCCCGGAAGGAAAAGATCCAAAAACGGTGTTGAAAAATAATAGTAAAGTTGTGACGGTGGATAAAAATAGTAATTGATTCAAATGAAATAAAATTCGACTAGGAACACAAAAATCATAAAAATTACCAATTAGTAAAAAATCTGTCTTTCTTTGGATATTTTACTCATTTTGGTGACAGTAATTTAATTTCGTTAAAGAATTACTAATTTTGTTTATGCTTTTTAATAATTATTATTTGCAGGAGAATCTTTTCTGACCGTTCACCGTTTGCCAACCAAATTAAAGGATTGATACAGCAACATTATAAATTGCACTAAGCACGGTAAGTGAATGATGGTCATTGCGTTCTAAATTTGGACAGTTTAGACATGTAAACAACCATACAGAGGTACAGAAACATTTAGGGAATTCATAACAACACTAAACCACGCCACAGATACATCCAAGCAATACAAGACTATAAACAGCATTACCCGCTCTAACAGCGGCATTCACACCTCACACGCGGCTATCTGTCGCAGCCAAAATAATATCCCAACATATACACAACAAGCTAACATTCTAGTTAATCACTACATAAAGATAAGTCACTTAAACAGAGACAGCAACCAGAAACACGCACACAGACAAACAGCCAGACAAGAAAACCTACAGACTCGACACGACCATTACACCCTTTAAATGCTCGTAGCCTACGAAATAAAATAAACGAATTTTTTTCTTTAATTGCTTGTAAAGACTATGATTTAATTTCGATAAATGAATCGTGGCTTAGCACTGAAACACGTGACTTTGTAGGGGAGTATCAAATTAAAGGTTATAGACTTTTTGTTAAAAACAGAATAGGTAGGCGAGGAGGCGGTGTTATGTTGTATATCAAAGATAATATTGCGAACGTTATAGAAGTAAAGCACTCAATTCCAGAACCGATAGATTCGACTATAGCAGAACTTAAATTCAACGATTTCAAACTTCTTGTTGCGGTTATATATAGGCCCCCAAATCAAACAGCTGCTACGGACGAAGCGTTATATCGTGAACTAAAGAGAATAATCGGTAGTGAGCAGGCTTTAGTTATGGGTGACTTTAATTGCGCCAACGTGAATTACGATACAATGCAGGGAGACGCGGAAGGTAATCGTTTAGTTAATTTTCTCGAGGATAGCTTTCTTATTCAAAAGGTTGGGGAACCTACGAGGTTGGACAGTATTTTTAGTTAGTAATAACTACGGATGATAGGCTAATTACTGATCTTCAAGTAATAGAACCGTTGAGCAATAGCGATCACAATATGGTAGAGTTTGTCCTCTCAGTAAGTCACTCGAAACCAACTAACTCGACTAAAATTCCTAGCTTCCAGCACGCAGACTTTAGTAAATTTCGAAATAAATTTTCACACGTCAATTGGGAAAACGTAATGGGGAACTCCAACGCAAAACTAATGTGGGAATCGTTCGTAAAGGTATTTAAGACTATAAATGAGGAATGTGTACCGTACAAAATTAAGCGTGCGAAAGTAAACAACAAGCCCTTGTGGTTTACTTCTAGAGTAGGAGACATTATAAAGAGTAGAGAGAGGGCTTATAGGCTATACAAGTCCGATAAAGATAATCTGTTGTTACGAAACAACTACATATCTCTAAGGCGTGAAGCTAAAAGTGTAATAAAAAAGTCAAAACGCGAATTTGAAATCTCCATAGCTCGTGACGGTAAAGAAAATCCCAAGCGATTCTTTCAATACGTCACTAATAGAAATCCAGTAAAAAGTGTCTTAGGTCCATTAAAAAATGGAAATGGAGATCTAGTCTCTGAAAACAAGGAAATGGCTACCTTGCTAAACGAATTTTTTACGTCAGTTTTTACTATAGAAGATGTAACGAATATCCCTACGGTCATAGACATAATACCTTTTGATAATGGTAATATTTTGGATAATATTGTCGTTAGTGAAGGGGAAGTAATGCGCTATATTGATAAAATGAAAACGCGTAAATCACCGGGTCCGGATTCCATATATCCCATACAACTAAAAGAATTAAAAGATAGCATTGTTGTGCCGCTAACAAAGATTTTTAATGCGTCTATTTCTGAGGGGTGCGTACCAGATAATTTCAAGTTAGCAAACGTAACACCTATCTTTAAGAAAGGCGATAAAGGTGCGGCGGGAAATTATAGGCCAATCAGTTTAACGTCTGTTGTAGGTAAGCTACTGGAATCAATAATTAGGGATCGTATAGTCGAACACTTAGAAGTGCATAATCTGGTCAGAAATACGCAGCACGGTTTTAGGCGAAACAAATCTTGCTTAACTAATCTTTTAGAATTTTTCCAAAGCGTGGTTAACGTTTACGATAGACATCGGGCGGTTGATGTAGTGTATTTAGATTTTCAAAAAGCGTTTGACACCGTGCCGCACAAAAGACTGATTGAAAAAACTAAGGCTCATGGAATCAGGGGTGTAGTAATAAATTGGCTAGAAGAATGGTTGCGAGGCAGGAAACAGAGGGTGGTCGTTGATGGAGCGGAGTCGTGTTGGGCTAATGTAGCGAGTGGCGTTCCTCAGGGTTCTGTATTGGGCCCCTTGCTTTTTCTTATATATATTAACGATTTAGATGTCGGCCTAGTCAGTACAGTTTCAAAGTTTGCGGATGACACGAAGCTGGGTGGTAGGGCGATTAATGACGAAGATAGAGGTAAAATTCAGGAAGATCTGAATAAAATGGTTGATTGGTCAGTCACATGGCAAATGAGATTTAACGTGGATAAGTGCAAAATTATGCATATAGGTTCGCGTAACGGTAATTTTGCGTATAGTATGTCAGGGAAAGATTTAACAAGCGTAGAGCAGGAAAAAGATTTAGGAGTTATAGTCACTGGTGATTTAAAAGTAGCGAAACAAAGTACAGCGGCGGTCAATAAGGCGAACAAAGTGTTAGGTTTTATAGCTCGAAATTTTGAGTACAAATCGCGCGATATTATAGTTCCTCTTTATAAATCATTAGTTAGACCCCATTTGGAGTACGCGGTCCAATTTTGGAATCCGCATATGCGCAAAGATATAGACAAAATCGAAAGAGTTCAAAGACGAGCAACTAAGATGATTCCGTCTCTTAGGTCAAAGTCGTACGAGGATAGGCTTAAAGAGTTAAAATTGACTACACTCGAGACTAGGAGGTTAAGGGGTGATCTAATCCAGGTTTTCAAAATTATGAATGGGTTTGATAACGTAGATAGAGATAGCTTTTTCGAAATATCTCAATATAATAGGACTAGAAATAACGGGTGTAAGTTGACAAGTAGAAGGTTCGAGACAGCAGTTGCGAAAAACTTTTTTACGCATAGAATAGTAAATAGCTGGAATAGTTTGCCGGTAGAAGTAATTAGTAGCACGTCTATAAACATGTTTAAGAATCGATTGGACGCGCATGTTGATAGAAAGGGTATAGTTTAAGGTAGTAAAATTAAGGCTTTGTGGGGATAGATCCCACAGCTCAACACAAGTGTTGTGGGATATAGGGAGGCAGCGTCTTGGGTTAGGGGATACTCTCTGTCCTTACACACCCCATTTAAAGAGATTCCTCTGCCGAGCGGTGCCCCCCATAATACTGTGAGGTATTGAAAAACTCATGATCTTCACTTGCCCCACAAACACCTTTAAATGGGAGACCCATAATGGGTGCACACACATTTCTACATTACTGTACAGTCTTTACAGCCACACCTACACTTTTCCTCGTATGTGTATACACAATACACGATTACGAACACAGTTAGGTAGACCAGCCATGAGTGGATCCTAGGGTCTTTGTTGGTCTGAAACATTATAACATTATAACATTATAACAATACAGAACAGACCACCAAGATCATCAAAAACATTAAGAATTCGAAGGCTACTGGACCAAACAACATATCTAACACATATCAGCACATATTCATACCAACACTGTATTATTCCTGACATATGGAAACAAGGTCCAATTATTACACTCTTCAAACCAAACAAAAATCCAACAGAACCAGTTTCCTATAGACCCATTACTTTACTATGCACACCTTCCAAAGTAACAGAAAGACTAATCTTACCCACACATACCACTATCGCCTACTCAACATGGATTCAGACCTCACCACTCAACCATGACATTACTCACTAATCTCACGCAGCACATCATAGATGGCATCAACTCCAGACGACCAGCTCAACGTACACTATTAGCAACAATAGACATTAGTAAAGCATTTGATGCTATCCCACCCTTCCCTCTCATAAACAAAATACTCAACACAAACATGCACAATAACACCAAAAGGTGGCTGAGCAACTATCTTTCAGGAAGTTACTCACATGTCACATTCAATGGCAAGTCATCCAAAAACAAGCTTTTTCCGAACGGGGACCCTCAAGGCTCTGTTCTCTCACCAACACTGTTCAACTTATACATGCATGACATTCCAACACCCATAGATAACAAGCTTACCTTATCATAATACGCAGATAACATCACTCTAACATCCACCCACAACAACATCGACACCGCTACAAATAACCTACAAACATGCATAAACAGTATACAAGACTGGCTCACACACAATAGACTCAAAGTAGCGCCCACAAAATCAACCATCACCTTGCTTACAAGCAACACAAAAGAATACCAGATAACTCCACAGCTTACACTAAACAACACCAACATTCCACACACTCACAGGACCAAAATACTTGGAGTCACATACAACACATCATTATTTTTTGCAAACCACATTCAGGACATTAAAAACAAATGTACGTCAAGACTTAACACGCTTAGGGTACTAACAGGCACAAACTTTGGACACCAGCAGGAAACAACATCACTCATATACAAACAATATATTCGCTCAGTTATGGACTATGCTAGCCCATGCTGGGCACCCATTATCTCAAACACACACATAAACACCTTAAAGACAATACAAAACAACGCACTTCGTATCATTACAGGATGCACTCAAACAACACCAATAGAATACCTGCACACAGAAACAAAATTACTGAAAGTCAGTGAACACTTAGACATGAGGGGAACACAATTCATGGCAGCAGCGACAACTAACCCTCAATACCCTTGCCACTTCATGTACAATCATGCACCGACACCACGCACCATTAAGGTAACACCAGAGAGACATTATAACCAAATATTCCATTCCATACCACGCCCCACAGACATCACACAGTACAGAAAACACATACACACACACCTAACCCACAAAGCACTGACAGGACTCGGTCCGAATGCGGTCCTTAGTGCGAAGCCGCCACCCATTAACAGGTCAGAGATCAGCCTGAGCAGATCGGATCGAGTTAACTTAGCCCGATTCCGATGTGGACATCACCCCAACTTACGGACATATAAACACAGACTAGACAACTCCATAGACGACACCTGCCACCCGTGCCAGGACACACCACAAACAATTAAACACATTATGACAGACTGTACCGCTCTAGCACAACAACGAACACAACACAACATCACTAGTGCGCTGAACCTCTGGTCCACTCCGGAGAAGGCGACGATCGGTTACCCGCGTGCCGCCGCCGGCTTGCTCGATCAGGGTGGGCTGATCGGCTAGCCAACAACAACAACAACAACAACAACCACACAGAGGGTTGACAAAAGTAAATAGACTCCAGATAATTTCATGAGTCTCTTCAAATGGCAAAGCTCATCAATGTAATACCAGAAAGTGTGTCAGCTTTACATAATGCAAAAGGAAAAGCAAAATATACAATTCTAAATGTATTCATTCCATAAATTTATTGATTTTTATTATCAAATCGAAAACTATAGAAAAACTGAAGCTGTTTACTTACTTTTGGTAACCTTTGGTTTGCTTCCGCCCGAATAGTTCATTCGGACGAAGGTCAAACTTTTCACTCCACCTTAGACCTACAGTTTAACGTGGAATCCAAACCACGCCCCACCAGCAGCATAGCGTCTTAACCACTAGGCCACTCAGGGTACCCATTTATCTACCAACCACTTTCTTTAGTGTGTGGAAGGATGAACAGCTAGCTGGGTTTTGCTGCTCGCCGGCTGCCGTCACTGGGTCTCGATCCCGGGGCCGATGGATTCTTAGTCAGCGACGCTAACCACTGCACTACCGAGGCGCATATATATATATATATATATATATATATATATATATATATATTGCTTAATAAAAAAATTACAAATTATTTTCCACCCTTATTTCTGAGACGCCCTGTATTTAGTGTATCAAATAATATAGTTAATATAATGATGTGTTAATATGATAGTAATATGTTAAAGTATTAATATAATATGAATATATTTAAAGAAAATGCGAACAAATATTTATGATGATTCGAAATTCATCATAAGGATTGGTGAGTTTGGTTGTTGTAACAAAATATGTAAAAGAATGCTTTACTGAAAAAATATACGAAATTAATATACCCTAAAGTTGGTGCTTTGAGACTACTTTAAGTAATACTTGTAAAGTGTTTGTTTAATTCTATTATTGGCACCTGAAGGACATCCTCTGCATTTCTATTGTTCTGTGTATATAATAAGCACATTTTATCCATATATTTTAGATTTCTATATGCATATACCTTGGTTAACCTTGGTTTAGCTTCGGCCCGAATTGTTCATTCCGACGAAAGTCAAGCTCGTCACTCCACCTTAGACCTACAGTTTAAAGTGGAATCCAAAACAAGCCACACCAGCAGCAGCCCAACGTCTTAACCACTAGGCTACCCAGGGTACACATTTATCTACCAACCAATTTTTTTTATTGTGTAGAAGGATGAACAGCTGCGCGCCGCCTGCCGTCACTGGATCTCGATCCCGGGGCCGATGAATTCGTAGTCAGCGAGGCTAACCACTACTCCATCCATGCGTAGATATATAAAATAATGGGATTTTTTTTCATGCAGGAAGGAGGTGCCAAGAGCGAACGGCCACAAAATCGCCCCCCCCCCCTCTCCATACAAGTAGAAAGAGACAGCTAAACTCAAGGTCCAGAGTTTTCGAGATGCATGGACACTCAGTGTTTGAAAGACTGAATGTCATAAACAGGTAAAAAGATAAACTGGGGAAGGTTGTGCCAGTAGATGAAAGTAGATGAGTAGATGAAAGATTGAGAATACCAATTAAGACTTGCGTTAGAGAGCTGCCCTTGTCCACCCAAAGATACAGCGTTTCTAGTGATTCAGACGCATTCTGTAGAATGTCGGTGATTGGTTGACACACGACGCAAGTGACCACTAATAAAACAGATATATATATATATATATATATATATAACTTGGTTGAATGGTTTGTTCTTAGGGAAGCGTAGCTTGGCGAGGAACAGGAGGACGAAAAGATGGTACATGTTTATTTACAGACGTTTCGGAAAAGTTCAATTTAAACTTTTTAGCACTGATGATGGAAATTGAACTTTTCCGAAACGTCTGTAAATAAACATGTACCATCTTTTCGTCCTCCTATTCCTCGCTATATATATATATATATATATATATATATATATATATTATATATAATCATGCGGGTTGCTTCTACAGAGCTTCAATTTAATATTTAGGAGAAATCCAATGACAAGGAGAAATGTAAATGCCATGAAAAGTCTTCTTTAATGCGCAACGTTTCGAGCAATACGCTCATCTTCAGGCTGTTTAATAACAATGTGAAATTAAAATCAATATTGAATGAAAAACAAAACAGAAAATTTCTATAACCTATTCGTAAAGACAAATTTTAAAAGACTGAGAAAAGAGGGTTAAATTCTAAGTTATACAGATTTACATATAAAAATTAAGAAGCTATTTTTAAATACATATAGTAAATGTGAAATTAATACACTGGAAAAATTAACAATAGTACACTGGAATAATGGAACTAGCTACCTTACACTGCAGTGTCTCTGTTCAAATTAGTCAGCCTCGGAAACTGCAGTGTAAGGTAGCTAGTTCCATTATTCCAGTGTACTATTGTTAATTTTTCCAGTGTATTAATTTCACATTTACTATATGTATTTAAAAATAGCTTCTTAATTTTTATATGTAAATCTGTATAACTTAGAATTTAACCCTCTTTTCTCAGTCTTTTAAAATTTGTCTTTACGAATAGGTTATAGAAATTTTCTGTTTTGTTTTTCATTCAATATTGATTTTAATTTCACATTGTTATTAAACAGCCTGAAGATGAGCGTATTGCTCGAAACGTTGCGCATTAAAGAAGACTTTTCATGGCATTTACATTTCTCCTTGTCATTGGATTTCTCCTAAATATTATATATATATATATATAGGGCCAGCGAGAGCTGCCACGGGCCACAGGGAAGGATTGGTAATGGGCCCCCCCACCCTGTTTACTTAGTATTTTATTATGAATGTTTTTGGTGTACATAACAAGCAAACTGATTATATGTCCAAGTCACTATTCAAAACATACAGTATGAATAAATAACTCGGAAGAAAATGACCATTTTATTTTTCGAATCAATTATGTTAATTCTATCACCATACAATTTACAAATGCAGTACCAGTCCATGCAGGCAAGATAATTGTTTACTGCAAGATTTTTATAATTAGAAGTGTACTTTCTTTGCTTTCTCTCAAGCAAAGTGGTAAAATGATTCTGATGAAATTTAAAGTACGGGCTAACTGGCTTTCAATTACAATGGTTCCCAGATCTGTCAGTCGGTCTTGGGCATTGGTGGACTGCAGATATTTTATCTGTTTCAGTATGACTATGATAATCTCTATAAAATGTATGTTCATTAATTATATTTCCTCTCTGTTATTTAATCAATTGCTTTATTAATATTTTTAGATTTTATCCCTACCTCTTTCCGGGCCCCGGGGATTTAACCGGCTTCCCCGCCCTCTCGGCGGCCCTGTGTATATATATATATATATATATATATATATATATATATATATATATATAAGGTAGAGTGACAAACTTGACCTTCGTCAGAATGAACAATTCAGGCTGAGGCAAAATCGAGGTTAACCAGGGTTATATATTGTCGTGTATTGGTTTTTAATAAGAAATTTAATAAACTGATTAATTTGCATGGAATTAAGATATATAAAATTAAATTGTTTGAAATATAAAATACTAGTTGGCAACTTGGAGAGAAATTTGAAATGTTCTGAGGGCCGGAGGCATATAATACCCCAAAATCAGTTTCGGGACCTGTAAGATCTAAGGAGTGTTCTTTTTGGTTAAGATATACAAGTATAGAAAATATGATTTAAAATTAATTAGAAGCTCTCTCTACGGTCCAAATGTTAAATTATACTCGTAAATTCACGCTTGCTTTTCCCGGCCATGCTTATGGTCATAATTAAAATAAACTGGTAAATAGTAAAAATCGCAGTCATTCGAAGTCTTTCCTTTTTGTTCAAAGATGTAGCTGCCCTGCAAGCTAGTGTTGCGTCCAAAATGGCGGCCACGCTACCTCGTATAAAGTTTATTAAAAGAGTATAAAATAAGTATTAAGAGTGAAAATAATGCAGAGAAAGAAAAGAAAATAATAATTAAAATTACATTGTCACGACATTTTGGTGTCAGTGGTGTACACTGTACACCCTTTCTGTGGACCCATTCCAAATTCCCATTCCTAACAGTAGTTTAAAAAGTTACTTCAATATGGCGTGGTATATCTTCAAAACCTTAACGACTCGCATTTTCTTTCAAACTCGCGTTTTCTTTCGAGTCATTTTTTTTTTTTCGTTGTGGCTTACGTCGAAGGTGATGCATCTCGTTTTCTTTTTGAGTATCGTATAGAGAGAGACTTCTTTATATTTTAAAAATCCCGTCTGAGGCTCAATTTTCTCTCTTTATTCTTATTTATTTTTGTTATAAAATCTACCTTTGTCTTTATTTAAAAATTCGAATTGGAAAATTTCATGCGCGGCTGTTTCTGTATTTAAAAAAAAACAAATAAATAAATTACGTAATAAATTAAATAAATGAAAATAAATTATTTTAGGTGTAATTGAAGGGTGACCTCCGCACTTTTATAGTCTAAAATTTTGAAGTTTATAATTCACGCTTGCATTTATATATTATACAGGGTGGAGCCAAAGTCGCGCATCATAGGAATTTTCAGTGTTTACTATATATTTTTTTCTTTTAGGTAGGGGATGGTTGCGAAATTAACAATAGACGAGAGGGTGAGCTTGGTTTTAATGTATGGAATACCGGGTACAACAAATCGATGAATCGGTACAGAATTTAAATTCTGTACCGATTCATCAATTTGTAGTACCTATACTAGTTTTATGATAGTTGACCATTGATAGTTCGTTTTATTTTTGTGTTTAAATATTACTGTATATATTGCATGTGATAACTGTAATGTCATCAATTGGTGAAACTGTTGATTTCAATTAAGCAGAATTCTTGTTATTGAAAATTACTTGCTTCATTATTTTATTCAAATATAAATAAAAAATAAAAAAAATAAATTGTTTCAGTAAACTCTTCTGATAAATTAATTCTGTTTTTTATTTTTTATTTTTTATTTTACAGGTAGGTTGACTATTTTTTTCTCATGAATTTAAATGCAAATTCCATAGGTAATATATATATAATGTATATATATATATATATGAAAATTATTTCACGAAAGTAAAGTAACACGTAAAAAATATCTGAGGATGTCATTAGACGAAAGCGCTTGAGCACCATTCTGTGTTTCCTTTCCTTCGTGGTTTTATATATATATATATATATATATATATATATATATATATATATATATATGATATATATATATATTTTTTTTTTGTACAGGTTGGTTGGTTGAATTTTTATTCTAAAATTACATTTTATTGTTATAAGCAGTGTTTTTGCTTCAAAGTTTAATTGTTGTGGGTATAAATAAGGAAATTGTTTTTGTAACGCTCATGTGTTTGCATAGATAATATTACAAAATTAATTCATATGATGCAGTTTGCTTCCATTAGGAATATGTATACAGAGATTCGCTTACAAAAAGTTAACATTCTCCTCAAAATGTAATTCATTATTTTGAGTTTTGATTTGTATTATGGTTTCACTGTATTTTTTTTATAGTATCTTTTCCTATTTATAATAACAATGAAGAATTGTAATTAGTTTTATTGCGTAACGATAAAATGCATGGGTTTACTGTGATTTACAAATTAGCCGGTCCGTGATGAAGGAAAGAATTGTTTCTCAGATGTAATTTGTAAATTATAGATTTTCTTCCCGCAAAATTTAGCGTTTCCGGTTGGAATTAATATATTAAATTAATTTTTGGTATTAATATTAAAATTTTGTTTTTTTATAATCATTTTGGGGAAAATGTGTTAATTTTTAAACCTTATTCTGGTTTATTCGTGCATTTCGAGCTTTAGCTTGATTGCTGACTAGAAATAGGGCATTTGTAGAGTGCCAGTAACGTTTTGTGGTATCTTAGGACTCGTGTTGTCCGCACTCCCCGACGAGGTGTTAAGTTGGTTCATTGTTGTCGTGAGTTGATGATATGAAGTTTTTGGTTTTCATTTTGGCCTTATGTATTTGATTGTATCGATGTTATTCCTGAAAATAGTTTGAATAATATTTTTTAAAATTATAATTATGGTTACTTTGTATGGGCGCATTCATACTTATATACAGTGCAGTATTCTTTGGTCTTGTTTGTTCGTTGATATATTTTTTATTCTCTTCGTCGATGTAAATGCCATAAGTTACTGTATTGGTAGTTAGGGCGACATTAAAGTGTTACGAAATTCTGTAAATTTTATAATTTTTTCTTTAAAATTTTGGCCAGAGAAAATTATAGTTATTGTCTGTACTTTAAATTTGAAAGGTGATAATCGGTTACAAGCAAACATTTAGCTATTTTTCTTCAAAATTATGTTAGTGCTCGATTTGGAAGCAACTAAGTTGAATCCAGATTTCAACAGTGTCGTTTAGTTGATCCGAGTAAGGTGATCGATCACCGACGAGAGAGAGAGAGAGAGAGAGAGAGAGAGAGCGAGAGAGAGAGAGAGAGAGAGAGAACCAAGTGCGCAGAAAGTTGAGTGTAGGACAGTTTCGAGTGTTTGTGGTCTACTGGTATTTTCGGACAGTCTTAGTCCCACTGTTTCGATGCTTGGCTGAATGTGCGTGTTACTGCTAGGTAGGCAAACCACGAGAGTTTGAGTGAGTATTTAAGGCTTTACTGTCCATACAGGCACACCGTAAGTTCATTGTGAAACTGCCTACGGCCAAGTGATCGTTTGATCAATACCATGTTGGGAGCCTTTCAGCTGGATGCAGCATAGTAGCAGCGCTCACCGAAAAGAAGTTGAGCTGAGAGTAGTGTTTCTTCGTCAGCTTCTAGAATAGCAAATCCCGTCCAATTCCGGTACGTGGTTCCATTTTCAGTATATCGCCATCCCCTTGATTCTCTTTGAATTGGACATTTTTTCCCTCGCTAAATTTTTTAGACGGAGAGCGGAACCTCAACGCGTGCTGATCTGTTGTGTGGTGATGCAACCCCTTGCATTCTAGTGAAGTGAGGAGGAGAACTACGATTGAAAATTTAAAAAGTCCATTGTCAACTTTCGACAGACAAAGACAACGGAGCGTTATCTGAACAACGTTCAGAAACTGACGTACACTGATTATCATTTGCTGAAGTTATAAGTGAAAGTATTCGGTTATTATCCAAAGTTGTTTGTTTTTTTTGGCGTCATACTGTGTGCGCGCTGGTCAGTATATTTTATAAACATTTTCTTGTTCTTTCTATGGTTGCCCTGATAGTAACTATATAGCAATATAAATAATTTTTTTAATGTAAAGCGGTCTTTGATGAGGAATCGCTGGAATAGATTGTGAGCCTGAAATTTGTTGTTACCGAGTTTAAGAAGATTATCCTTCATTGTCCACGTAACAGTTTTGTTACAGGCAGTATATTGGGTCATTAGTGTGAAATGTTATTTTATGCAAACGTTGTGTAAAACAAATTATTTTTTATTTTTATTTTTATGAAATGATACAAAATATCTAATGTGTGGAGTTTGTCAATGAAATGATTTCTTGTCTGTTCTGTTAACTTCTTTAAATTTGTTAAAAAAATTAATTTTCCTATTGAAAACTTATTTTCAGGGGGGTGAGACGAGTGTCGTGTATTGGCTTTTGATACGAAATTTAATAAACTGATTAAATTGCCTGAAATTAAGATTTGTAAAATGAAATTGTTCGAAATATAAAATACTAGTAACTGCCCTGCAGCCAGTGCTGAATCCCAAATAGCGGCCACGCTACCTCGTATAAAGTTTAGAAAATGGGTGTACAATAAGTATTAAGAATGAAAATAACGCAAAGAAAATAAAATAATAATTAAAATTACATTTTCACGAAATATATATATATATATAATAATAAAATACGTAATATAATATTATATATATATAATATATATATATATATATATATATATATATATATATATATATACACACCTTGTAACCTTGTATTTGGTTCGTGCGACGATCGCTCATCACGCGGAGGTTAGGGTCCCAGGCACACCCTGCTCATTTAGAATTAGTTTGAGCCATATAGTTATTGTTTTACTGATCATTTGCGACGTGCGTCAACCAATCACCCACATCCTACAGAACACGTCCGAAATACAAGAAAAACTGTAGTTTTGCATGGACAGCCCTTGGGCCCTCCTTGCTGCATAAAAAATATTGCACCATACGGTACTTCAGGTCCCAAACGTAAAATTATAGAAAATTTTAAATTTATTATTTAAAATAGTCTTAACGGACCAAATTTAGAGTGTAGTGCTGAAAATAGGGTGTTAAAATATTTGACAACTGATGTATGCTATTATACATATCGCTCTTTAATTAATGAATCATTCGTGAGACGTGTTCCTCATGAACAGACGATAATCATCGTTCAGGAAGGTCAGAAACTAGCAACTAATGCGGCCCATTGCTCTAACTCCCGTATTATTATTACCACCACCATCGGGGTTCGAACCCCTAACGTCAATATCTTCATTTCGTTTATAGGAAAACGGTGTTACCCATTGAGCAACGAACGCTGGCCTGACCTTATCTAACTGACGTAACTTAACCGGGAACAACATATGCTAACTAACCTAACGAATGAGTGGGGAGAGCGGGGTTGAATTTGACGTGTCGATCCTATGAGTGTTGAAATTTTTCTTTCTTTTTGTCGGCAAAGTAAATATACGTCAAAGAGATGCCCGGGCTTAACCTTTTTCGTTTATTTAACATTGCTCTCGGTAATGTAGATATTTAATAGTGGGTTTAACAATGACGGAATTTTAAAAATTATTCCCATAGTGTTAAGTCACAGAACAAAGCTTCTATTTTCACTACTTAACGTTTTATTCGACAAAACAGGCATCATTAATATGCAGGTTCATTGCTGTTATTTTAACTGTATGTAATTTTTACTGTTACTGTTCAAACAACAGTCAAGTCCTGTTATTTTAAGAACTTAATTTTTTTCGATATAACAGTCACTGCAGATTTAACGGTATCGTAGGGTAATTTCGAAGGCGACTGTTCAATCATATTTTAAAGGTCGCGCAGGCGCTGTAAAAGCGAAAATATTTGTGGCTGATATGTGGCTGATATATCGCGGGGACCTACGCTGACGTACTACAAATAAATATTTCACTCCCGAAGTTATTTTCAAATATTCAGATGTAAATATCCTTTCAAACAGTGAATTTTAATTAATTCTATTTGAATATTTAATTAGGATCGTTAAAGACTCAAAATATAGCATGGAACGTACTTTATAAAGTAGGGGTTTGTTTAAAACTCATAAATTAGAACCTATACGTGCTACTATTGTGAATTTTACATGGAATAGCCTTCGTTGTACGCTCAGCGCTGTTTAGTACGTTTTTCGAGTAATTATTTTAGCAAAGTTATGTTTTCAGTGTATTAATTATATCTCTTCAATTTGCAATGCACTCTCTAAATTAACAGTACTGACTTTTCGACTGAACTGTTACTGTAAGTATGAGAGATACAGGCAGAGGTTTAACAAAATTATTGGCTATTAAAACAACAGTGAGCTTGTAGTACAAAAATTGGATCACCTGAAGATCAGGTATGATAGTTCGATAGTTTTATTACTGATACTACTGTTACTAGTTTGTAAACTTCAATTAAAATAACAAAGATATATGCAGGCATCACAGCGTGAGTTCAGCGAGTCTCATGTATGTTGCATGAACCACTATTGGCCAAATAGATGGCCAATAGTTGTAGATGGCCAATGGTTGTAGATGACCACTATTCTTCTCCAAAAACTATCAACAGTGGTGTTCCTTGAGGGTCTATCTCTATCTAACTGATATTCGATGAATTAGTGGTGAAAGATATACTTTCCAACAAGATGGAGCCCCTGCTCACAGAGCACCCCAAACTGTCACATTCCTTGAGAACGAAACACCGGATTTTATCGAACCCAATATGTGGCCGGCTAGTAGCCCCGATCTTTCACCACTAGATTATGGTGTTTGGGAATCCCTGAAGTCCAAAGTTTACATCCCTGGTACCAATATAAGAGACATAGATGAACTACGCGAAAGAATTCTGCTCGGCTGGGAGAAGGTGTCTCAACGATATGTAAACAGGTGTATTGATCAGTGGCGTCCACGTTTGGAAGCCTGCGTTGAGCAGGGAGGGGGACACATCGATCAACTTTTCAATTAAGACGAACAGCATGCTAAGGTAAGCATCTATGAAGTTTGGGAGCTCTAGTCCCCTTACTTTTTTTAATACGACAGTTTACCTCTAAGGGGTCACTTTTTTTTACCTACCCTGTACATAAGAGGTTTGTTCAAAACGTATCCGGACTGATGCCATTATAGACAGAATATGGTACTTACAATGTTTGGGGCTTAATCTCCCTCAAAGTATGCTTCTTCTTAAGCCATACACTTTACCCAACGATCCTGCCATTGTTGAAGACATTTTTCGAAAACACTTTTCGGAAGGGCTAAAAGCTGCTCCGTCGAATTTCTTTTAATGGTCCCATCATCATCGAATCTGTGTCCTTTCAGGGTTTGTTTGAGCTTTGGAAACAAAAATAAAGTCTCATGGAGCCAAATCCGGCGAATATGGAGGCTGCTGTACTTGGGGGTTAGCGTTTTTGGCCAAAAATTGCTGGACAAGTTGTGACGGGTGAGATGGCGCGTTATCGTGATGAAGCCACCAGTCTTCGGACTCCCGCTTCTGCGGCCGTTTCCTCCGAACTGATTTGCGTATACGTCTCAAAACTTCACTGTAAAATTCCTTGTTGATTGTTTGTCCCTGTGGAGCATATTCATGGTGCACAACACCTTCACAGTAAAAAAAACTCGGTACTCTCCGACATCGTAAGAAATCGCCTCGAAACAAAACACGTTTAACTTTATCGGCTCCCTACAGTGAACTGACGCTACACATTGAAGTACAACCCTGTCAGTCAATTTGTCTCGACATGCAGAGACATGTTTAGCACAGTCACAACTAGGGCATGGCTCTGATTAGTCAGTTATTCAGTTAATCATTGTTTCGAATTTAATCATTAATTAATCAAAAAATATATTTAGAAAATGATGGGAAATGATTAATTTTTCTCATAATTTCAGCATCATTTCACATTAAATTTTGTAATGTATCATTTGAATTTGGCATCTTTTTGCATGTATAAACTGTCTAATCCGCCCATGCCTGTTTTCTTGAACTAAAGCAAAGTAAATGTTTGAGCAAAATGTTTTCTTCGGTCTTATCTCACGCAACAGAAACAATAAAGCTCTTTCTTACTCTTTTCAGAAGTAAGTAATTTTTAATTATTTTAAACAGGTAATCATTGATTAATTAGAAAATTTCATCATTCATCACTTTTCCTACAAATGATTAATTAACCATGACCTAGTCACAACTTCAAGCGTGACCTCGTTTTAAAAATAAACAACCTGTCCGGATACTTTTTGAACAGACCTCGAGTGTGTGTGTATATATATATATATATATATATATATATATATATATATATATAAATAAACTTTTCTTATTAGTCAGTTATATCATGTGTCAATCACTGACCTCCTAGAGAATGTGTTCGAAACACTGTAATCGCTGTATATTTAGGTGGCCAATTGCCTTATACCTGTACATGCAAGCTTTTTTCAAAATCATATGAAGAAATGTATGTTGAAGTTGTGTATTAAACTGTTTTAATTTATAGAATAGTGACAAAAGAATAAGAGACAGAAAATGAAAAACACCAAATGAAATGAGGTGAAACTTTTACGAAAAATTGCAAGTTTTTACCACTTTCTTAAAAAAAAATGTTGATAGTTACAGTGACCGACAGTGCTATTTCATGTATTTATTTTAAACTCACCTACTGTAGATGAGCCTGACCTTATGTAATAATATTCGGTAAAGAGGGCTAGAAACTAGAATAGCTAGAATAGCGTTCACACCAAACGCCTGAATTATTATTATCGGTATCATCGGGATTCGAACTCCCGACTTCCGTGTCTTCACTTCGTTTATAGGGAAAAGGTGTTACCTACTGAGTTACGGACCTACGGACGCTGACATGAACACACGATGCTCTATGGGGCTACATTTCATTTCTGTACGACATAACCCAGTGAGGCGATTGAGTAGTGCTATCTAATCATGAAATAGTGCACTAACCCTATAACCCATGAAGCCAGCGTTCCGTAGCTCAATGGATAACACCGTTTCCCTATAAGTGAAGTAATGACCCTGAAGTCAGGGGTTCGAATCCCGATGATGTTGGTGATAATAATACAGGAGGTCGTGCAATGAGCCGCATTAGTTGGCCTGAGCACTATGCCAGTTTCTGGCTCTCATAACTGATTATTATAATAAATGAGGCACTGTTTTTGGACGAAACGTATAATGAAATTTTACTGTTGTTGTATCCTGCATTCGTAGTTTATTTGTAATCATATTTATTATTCATTCAAAGATACAAAGAATTTATGGTTCTTTCCGCTTACAAGACTATTATTTACCATTATTTAACATTAAAAACGCGCGCAGTTGTATGCAAAATACCCTTCCATTATGTTAGCTGTTGAGTTAATGTGCCCACGTTTTTATCAACTAAAATGAACAAATCTCATAGATATTAAACTAACAGGTGACAAATATATTTATGTTCAAATTAATACATCTATGATAAGAAGCGAGGGCCACATTCGATTAATATACAGGTAGGGTGTTCGAGCATTAATGGTGAAAAAATAATTTCCCATATTTTTTAATAATCAGTGTACATACAGTATACATGGTTGCTTACATCTCCATCTCCAGGCTTAGAATACTTCCACAAGATGACCATCACTCGTCGCTACGTATTCGATGCTCGAACTGCATTACAGCATTAAGATGCTTTTGTGGAATGAACCCAACAACCTCTCTGATTCTTCGACGGGGTTCTGCTAGATCCTTGGCTTTGTCGTGATACACAAGTGTTTTAACGTACTGTACCTCCATAGACAAAAGTTCAAAGGGTTAAGTCGGATGCTTGATGTGGCCCTACTATCGGTTTACCAGAGCCTATCCAGCGTTGAGGAACGGTTGCATCTAGAAAGATGAGAACAGCAACAGCATAATGGGAAGCCGCTCCACTTTGTTGAAAGATTACACTCCTATGTCAACTCCAATAGCCCTTAGTTGGGAGAGAAAAATTATCTGTAGCATGCTAAGATAATATATATATATATATATATATATATATATATATATAGAGAGAGAGAGAGAGAGAGAGAGAGAGAGAGAGAGAGAGAGAGAGAGAGAGAGAGAGAGTTACAAGGAAAAGAAGTACCTCAAAAGGCCTTGCGGCCCATACCGAGGAGGTACCAATGGCAACGGATGTCAGGGAAAATTTTCTACACACTAAAATAGTGTGCAAGATTTGGTCTAACCTTTTTTTGAAATGATCCACAGAGGAACTGTTCATAACTTCTGAAGGTAAACTGTTCCACGTGTCACAGATCTTATACGTAAAGTAATTCCCACACACACTAGTCCTAAACCGTTTCAAATCCAACTTCCAACCATTGTTGCGAGTTGGGTTATCATTTAAACTAAACATGCTTCTAAAATCGACATCGTTGAACCCGCGTAAGAGCTTGAAAACCTCGATGAGTTGACCGCGCAGCCTCCGAGTTTCCAGCGAAAACAAGTCCAGGGCGCGTAAGCGTCGATTGTAGCCCATATGCCTAACGGAAGGGATTAACTTTGTGGCCCTCGCCTGCACTCGCTCCAGCCTCTCAATATCTTTCCTGAGGGTGGGCGACCAGAACTGCACAGCATACTCCAGGTGCGGCCGAACCAGGGAATTGTACAGAGAGAGCACAATCTCCTTGTTCCGAAACCGAAATCGCCTCCTGATATAACCCAACAGCTTCTGGGCTTTCTTTTCCACCCCTACGCACTGTTTCGTAAACTTAAGGCCGCTGCTAATTAGCACACTCAAGTCCTTTCCAAATCAGTGGCCTCGATATTACTCCCCAACATGGAGTAGTCCGACTTGGGATTGGCGTAGCCATAGCCAATGTGCATCACCTTGCATTTACCCAAGTTAAACGGCATTTGCCATTTTTCGGACCACTCTCCTATCCTACCTAGGTCCGCACGCAGTAGCTCGATCGCTTCGGGTGTCCCAACATTGGCCCCAAGCTTGGTGTCATCAGCGAATTTGGCGATAGAGAGAGAGAGAGAGAGAGAGAGAGAGAGAGAGAGAGTTCGCTCCAGTCACGGTACAATAGTCAAAGAAAAAAATGGACCGATTATGCAGTCACGTGACATAACACAGCACACGTTAGCTTTGTGACTCCCTTTTATGTTGATGTGTTCGAATGTGGGATAGGCCGTGATGAACTGATAGCATGGCCGGGGCTTTTCGGTTTGAAGCTGTGTGAAAAAAACAAAAGAAAATAATATTTGTAGGTAGAAAATTTATATATTTGTACATTTTATGGTGGTGAAATGTATAATAGTTTAACTCGAACGAAACTTAGGAAATGTAAAATTTTCTCAAATATTTCAACTGTACAGTTCGGACCTCCGATTTTCATTGGATGTTTTAGAATTGTCTCGGCACAAACCTGGTACACGTAAGAAAGGGTTAGGTTAGGTTAGGATATATTTCTCCAATAAAGAATGTACGTTTCTTAACAAATATATACATTTTCTAACTAGAAATATCATTCTTTTTTTTTTTTTCAGTGTTTCAAACCGAAAAGATCCGCATGGCCACCTTAATCACTTGACTTAACACCCTTGGATTTTTACTTGTTGGGGTAAAGTTAAAAAACTTGCGTATCGTGACAAACCAAGGACGCTACCATATTCAAAGCAAGCACGTCAAATAATCAGAGGTTATTTCATCCATTCCACAAGAGCATCTTGCGGACGCGAATGGAGTTCGAGCGTCCAATACGTATTGTAGCAACAAACGATAGTGATCGTGTGGAAGTGTTCTAAACGTGGACAGTTTGAAAATGTAAACAACCATATAATATATATATATATATATATAAATAATATATATATATATATATATATATATATATTATATATATATATATATATATATATGGTTGTTTACCCACGTCGGGCTAACATTATGAAAAAGAAAAAATATAGTATTTGTCATTTATCATTACTTATTCGAACTATAGTGGATGTAATTTCCCAGAAGAGTGCCTTGTTCCATGCACGGTCTGTGTTTAACATATATAATATATATATATAAAATATATATATTGTATGAACATTTGATTAATAAAAAAGTATGGCAAATTAATTTTTCACCATTATTTTTCAGACACCCTATTAAAAATATGAACAAGGTTAATACATTAATATGATATTAGTATATTTAAAAACAATGCCGAAAAATGATTTATCATCATTCGGAAATAAAAAAATAACTAAAAATATTACAATAAATAAATTTTCTTTGCTGTATAATGAAAATTATTGCCAAAGATCTCCAGTAAAGCTATAACAAAAACTAACGTTATTCTCTTTACTCTCGAGAGACTTGACATTAAATCGACGAGTTATTTTGAGTTACATTAAGGTATAGGTTGAGCTTAGTTGTTTGTTAGCTTGGTTGTTAGCTTATTAGTGTCGATAAAATATCTCGTAGACCAAACAGGTACATATGGTCTTTGCCTTAAAAGTACGCAGCGTATAAACATAACGGGTGGTAATGAAGAGAAATGTATAGTGTAAATTCAGTGAACAAAATAAATGAAGGCGTTGGACCAGAACAAAAAATCTTTAGTTCGCATTTTAACGACTATCCACTAACTTACGGAGTATATCTAAATTGCAAAACGAAATGAAAACTGGAATTATCTCTACATGGGGAAATTATACCCCGCAATTTTAATGAGCCCCCACTTTCAATCGCCCTTGACGATTGGTTAGGTTTAGTCGTGATATTTTCGTTGTTTTGTATATATATATATATATATATATATATATATATTGGTTAGGTTAAGTTGTAATGGTTTCGTTAGTTTTAACAAAAATATCACGACTAGACCTAACCAATCGTCAAGCGCGATTGACATTGGGGGCTTATTAAAATTGTGGGGGTATAACGGAAAAGTACCGAAATGCCTCCTTCCTTATGCAAAATGGCGAGGTGCCTTGAGAACACGGTAAAAGAAAAACAGTACCCCATTAGAAAAGTGAAATAATTCGTCGTTATTTAAAAGGATTAGTACATAATGAGAACCGAGGTAGTGAAATATCTGAAAATTCCTCTGAACAGCCATATGGATAGTATATAAGGTGGGAACAGAGAGTAACTCTCTACTACATCAAATTCCAAACAGATCCTAAAAATCTTTACGCACTGAATTAAGTAAACGATACTTTTTTTAAAGAAATAAAACTTATTCTAGAGACTTTTTTTCCCAATTTTGCTCCAAACTGATGAATTTAAAAACCCTTCGTGATGATGTATACAAATTAATTTGTAACTTAAATACTTAGTAATTATCTCTGAATATTATGTTTATTTACGTGATTCGACATAATTTCTCGTTTCTATTCCGAGAAAGTATTCCGACACGTATGACATTGGTTTTATCCACAAAGTCCACCAGAGAAATTTGTAAGTTTCAATTTCAGCAAACAGTTTGAGCGGTTTGAACAATTAATATTGTTATCAAGAATACCATAAACCATCCTTGATCGAAGTGTGTTTGGTGAAAGGCATCCAACTGTTGCTTAGACAACCCTTCCATTCTGTGGCAAAACTCTCTTACAGGGAATAACTAAAATTCAAAATTGTACGTTTTCCGGCTTAATGAATTCCATTAGTCAGTGGGTAACTTCGGATACTTTTGACTGTACAACTTACGTGGCTCTATTTCGTCAATAATTTATTAACATTGAAAGATAAACCTAATGTTGTATGGTGTCAACTTTACTGATTTCATTGTGGCTAATGACACACGATTTTATTGAGTTTTGGGGTAGACCCTTATGAAACGGAAGGTTTATTTGCTCAGACTATTAACCCAATAAATTTCATTCTCTCTCTCTCTCTCTCTCTCTCTCTCTCTCTCCTCATATATATATATATATATATATATATATTATATATATATATATATGGAATGAATTTCACAATTAGACACATGAAATGAATGAATGATGCAAACCCACAAGGAAAAAGAAAAATAATTTCAAGGCATTTCGTGTATTCAAAAGTACACCTCGTCAGACGAGGTGTACCGTACTTCTGAATACACGAAAGGCCTTGGAATAATTTTTCTTTTTCCTTGTGGATTTGCATTTTTTTATATACATACACACACACACACACAGGGTGTTCCTAAATTACTTTTCTTATTTCCTTTAATTTACATAGGAAATAGGAAAGATAATATAGGAACACCCTGTATATCATCCGACAATGACGTTACTGAGAAGCACTGTATTCTGATTCTCATTATATTCTGATTGGTCAGAGGTGTGACTGTAAACTGGACACAAGCGTATAGTCAACTCTATACTTGATAGCAACCGCATTCAACTGTTATCGTCTTTCAGCAAAATGTTCTCAGAATCAAATTAAAAATGTAATAATGAGATTGTTAAACCTCCTTTCCAACATTTATGGTCAGATAACAGGGGGAAGGGGGGGGGGGGAATACAGCTTTACGGGGTAACTGAACCGCGGGTCGCTACATAATCTGGACGCAGCGGACGGTCTCCTATCCAACTACTATCCAACCCAATGTCGTTTAATTTTGTCAATCAACGGCAAGCGGTTACGACATTGGGTACGCTGTAGTTTTACAGTTAAATTATTTACAAACGTTTCATTAAGTTCTAGTTATAATAATTAACTTTCTTCCTACTCTATATATATATATATTATATATATATATATATATATATATATACACAGTAATATATATATATATATATATATATATATATATATATATATATATATATATATATATATATATATATATATATATATACAACAACTCAGAATGGTCCCCTATATATATTATATTTGGTAAATATTATGTAATTAAAACGTACTTTCCGTTTAATTCCCCTCAAACATTTCATGAACACGTTATTAAGCCAACTTACGTAAAATTATAAATATTTAAGTTTGTCCTCAAGTTTTTATAATAATTTAAAAACAATTTTAAATTAGAATTATAGTTTTGCCTCAAGTAAATTTTTATAGATATAAAAAGTACTTAACTTATCCAAGAACATAACTTTGCAATTGGAAA
The DNA here is from genome assembly GCA_023014485.1 of Bathynomus jamesi. Classification (NCBI taxonomy): domain Eukaryota; kingdom Metazoa; phylum Arthropoda; class Malacostraca; order Isopoda; family Cirolanidae; genus Bathynomus; species Bathynomus jamesi. The sequence goes on from JAJOZX010001653.1 coordinate 140,465, forward strand.
AGACTTTAAAAATATGGATCAAAGTACTCAAATTTTAGGGGTGACTTGTTTAGTGAAGTTATATATATATATATATATATAATTCCATGATTTTCTTTGAAAGTAATACTTTAATTTTAAGAAGTGAAACCAGTAAAGTCTTAATTATACACCTTTTCTTTTTACTTATAATTATTTAGTATTTAGTTAGTATTACCTGCTTAATATTCTGATAAGGAAATAATTTTACCTGCACATATAAATTCCAAATATATATATATATATATATATGTGTGTGTGTGTGTGTGTGTGTGTTCATTACTTCTTCACCTTTAGCAGACATTTTGTTGCAGCAATATGCGGAACACTTAACACTACTTGAAATATGTCGCTAAGTACATGGTCTAAGCGGTAACGGAAGTATTATTTAAAAAAAAAGGTCCAAATTGAAACCCAGTTATTGAACCCAAATAATAAAATAAAATAAAATGTAATTTAAGTAAGTGAAAATTTTCTTTAAAAGGATACCCTCTTAATCTTTAAAATTAAACTTTGTACTCTCGTTAGTAGAATTTTTTAGTAAATACACTTTTAAATTAACAATTGTTAATTAAAATGAGTTAAATAATTAGGTTAAAGGCATATTTTTACGCGTAATGAATTAGATAAACGGTTAAATAATGTTAAATATTTTGAATATTTTTTTACGTCGATCTTACCTCCTCAGCTTGTTTCATTTAAAATAAAAGGTTAAATTGGGCTAGGATTATTGCTAATTAACATATAGTTTTTAATTTATTTTTCTATTGGCTTATAATTTCATCTGAGTATCATTTGCGGGAAACATTCTTCGAATTAACTTCCAAATAATTTGCCGTTCATCTTGATAACAATTAAAAATTCATTAAGTCTTATTGGAAAACATTTTTAATAAGAAAAATTTCACTTCACGACACTTCACTACACTTTGGTACCATTCCTTCGAACTTGGTCTCGGGGTCAATAGGTCGAGGTTGCTTAGAGATTCCGTGAACCAAAATGTCACTTTGGATGGATGGGTCTTCTTGTGCAGGCAAAAATGAGCTTCTTCGACTTCTTCTTAAGGCTCTTACAAGCCTTCAAAAACGCCGTTTAATTTCTGACGAAGAATCCTTTTAGGGTCTCCGTCATCTTCCGCCATCACAATCCCACTCACCCACTTCCCACAGAATCCTTCCACACCCACCCGAACTTTCTTGACCTCCACTCCCAAAAAAGTGGGATTAAGGAACTAAACGGGACCCCCAGGGGAGGGCGGCGCCCTTGGGCTCCTGAAGAAGGCTCCAAAGGGCTTCACTCACCTCCACCGACATTAGGGCATGACTCGAAGGGTCGGGCTAGGCTGCAAAGGCAACTTCTGGCCTCTCCTCTTCACTGCCACATTGCTCCCGTAGGTTCCTGGCCGCCATTGCTCCTCTCGATCAATACGCGCCCTAAGAGTGTGCTGCCTACACCCAACCATCCAGCCACTCAGCCATTTTCCATCTCCAGCCATTTAAGCCAGTTCCTATTTACGCCAGTCAAGTATTCTAACGATGTTCTTTTAATATTATATAGCCTAAATATTTAAGCAAATATTTATCATTGGGAAAAAGGTCTGAACACTTTGTCATCTTGAGAAGTCGGAACGGGAATAGAGAAGCAGAAGAAAATAAATTTCAAACTAAAGAACTAAAGTAGTTTAAATGTCATTAATTTCGTAGCTCTTTTACAAAATTTCTACTGGAAAATACTGAGTAGCTAAGTAACTTGAACACCAACAATACTCAATACATAAACTATTTCCTACTCGACCCAAATCATTAATGGATAATCTTTGAAACAAAAAATTGTGTTATATCATTTCATGTATAAATATTATTTAATATTAAGTAAATAAATTATATATATATATATATATGAGATTTTGTTATAACATCAAACTCATAACTCATAATAAATGTGTATTTTATACCTGTTCAACATACTTTAAATTTTTGCAGTATTTAATATCAAATTTTAAAATTTAGGAAACTTTTTAATAATATATATATATATATATATATATATATATATATATATATATATTGTGTGTGTGTGTGCGTGTTTGTGTGTTTCTATGTGTGTACACACAACTTTCTTTTTTACACTTAAAAGATGCAGCAAATCTAAATTCAATAAAATATTTATGAAGTCTAAAATTAACACATTAAAATATTTTATTCGGCTCGTTAATCTACCAAATCAAATCTGTTTTTAATTGAACAATTTACCAAAATGTTAATAAAAGTAGTTGACTGTTAACTATTTAATAAAGTAACAGCTGATTTCGTAGAATTTTAACGTAATCTAAATTAATTAGCAACTGTAGCACAAAATGTCATTTACAAAGTTTCTTCATGATTTTCTTTGCAGTCTGCCGTCATATCTAATGACGGTGAGCCTTTGCTATCATCTTTCCTGCAAAAATCAAGTTCGTTCTGTTGTGATTTCAGCGTGTCTTCACCTTTAATTACCTTTGTACTCGTTATTTCATTTTCTGTATTCGTTTGTCCCTCCGCGATTCTATCTTCCTCGGGAATTGTGTCCATTCGATGATGACTTAAAATGTTAGTGGCAGAGTGGTTACTGTCATCCACAGAATTTCCATCACACGTACTCGTACATCTGTCTTCTTCAGCATTATCGTTGTTCTCACTGTCTTCGTTATTCGCACTTAAACTATTAGAGATTGACTGAATATCTGATTCTGAATTTTCTGGTGGCATTTTTAAAGTTTTGTCATCATCATTCGGTCTTCGGTGCAACATTTTATGACCAATGTGTTTCGGAGATATTGAATGCCTCCTCCGCTCTTGATTGAGTTCCAAGGCCGTCGTGGAACTGTTTGGAGTTGAGTTTCTTCTTCTTCCGTTTCTTTCAGAACGGGTTACTTCTTCCCCTAAATACCAAGGTTCAGCTTCTCCTCCGCCCGTGACTAAAGGAGGTTCTCCAAAACGTTTCCTAATTGTGTTTATATTGCGGGCGAGTTCAATAACTTTATCGTCATCCCGCCTCTGGAAAAAAATCGAGGAAAAGGAAATATTATGTAGCTGTAACAGATCAAAACATTTATTTAAGCATTAAGTGCAAATGTAAAATTCCTTCAAATTGAAGTTACTTATGTAAACAGCTTATATAAATAATTATTCCGTTCTCTCTCTCTCTCTCTCTCTCTCTCTCTCTCTCTCTCTCTCACACACACACACACACACACACACACACTAAACTATGAAATATAGCTGCACATTATCAGTTGTAAAAGTGATTCAGGTTTAGAATTTGGTTCTAGGCCTAAATCCAACGACTCAGAAGTTTTAAGCTGTCACAACACACAAAAAAAAGAAAGAAAACGTTTCAACATCTTTATTTTGGGCTTCTGTGGTGAAGTACTGAGCTAAGAACAGTATACTACCATATTCAAGATTAATGGCCAGGCGAGATCAGAACTCGTTAAATTTTAATCGCCCGCAAGTTGCCAGGAAGATACTTAAATTTTATCTTGCATTGAAAAGTTTTCTGAAATAAAAAAATTCCATAAGCAAAAGCTGAAATGAAACCACACATAAGGATACAACAATCTAAGATGTGTAATCTCCGAAAAAAGTTCGTTTAGAAACAAAATTTGTAAAAAGGATAAATTTTATTAATTATTAATGACTGAGTTTGGTTTATGAAATTTTATCAGTCACAAAATAGAGTAAAATAAACAGTGAAAAATGATTGTTACCAATTACTAAATTTTTATGTTTTTAATAAATTTTATTTCTAGTCGAACTTTATTCCGAAACTGTACACTCTACTTTCCGCACAAATTAGACTTTGAGAAGAGATAATAAAATAAAGAACTAAACTGATTAGCATTGTCTAAAGTAACGAGACAGAAGGACTAAATTTCCTTTAAGCAAAATTTTAAAAGAAATGGAAATGTACCTAAAAATATGAATTCCTTCTTAAAAATTCTTATTTTCACTTCCAAACATCAACCATTCATTCATATTAAAATAAATAAGATATTTTGTAATATTTTTTATCCATTTTTACAATCTAAAATTGATTTCCATTTTTGCTTTCCAGATATGATTTCTTATACTAACTCTCCAGAGTAGCTTAGACGCTCTTAATCTGAATGTCCTGCGTTCGAGTTTTGGTTTGGACTTCAGACATTATTGTGTTCTCTGTATCTGTTTCGGTTGCGTACATGGTTCGGATTCCACGAAAAGCGTCACGAGACCTTTTGAGGTGTGACAAAGGAAATTAAACAACCCTAGCCATTATTATTATTATTTCCTTCTAGCAAAAGCATGATTAGGTTTCAGGTTGTATTAGTTTATATTGTTATTTTGATGGGGTTGTTTAACTTCTTTTACAGAATTTAAGGTCAGATGACGGAGGGGACTTACACCTTTACGTGGGATTCGAAACACGAGTTGCTACCTAATCTGGACGCGGAGGACGACCTCCCATCCAACTACAACCCAGCCCCAATGTCGCTTAACTTCGTTGACCAACGGGAAGCGGTGTTGCGACAATGGACACGACGTAGCCCAAGAGTAATTCTAAATATGGACAATGAGCGACAAATGCACAGAAATAAATCAGACAGCTAAAAAACTAAAAAAATACTGATTTTTCGTAAACACTTGAAACAAATAAGGCAACTCACAGTTGAATAATACAGGTTATAATCAGAGTTGACTTATATAATTACGTTAAACCATTCGTTTGATAAGACTTTTTTAGGTACAGTCGCGGAAACAAAAATAGCTCGCCAACGGAACGAGTCTACAGAAAAAAATATTGAAAATTTAAAAATTCATCAAGAATTCATAAGTTGTTGGGAAAATTATCTTGATATTAAGTAGTTAAAAAAAAAAGGAACGAGAGGGTATTCGATCTACCCATTTTTTTAAGTGATCCGATTATTATTTTCACCCAATCATGAATTGTTGATGAATTTTGAAAGTTTCACTATTTCTACATAAATTTATGTCCTCGGCGATATTCTTCCATATAACTATAATTTTCCTGAAATAGCTAAAATGGCTTCAATTGCCAAAATGCGGGTTATTAATGATAATATCAGATACGCAGGAAACATTTCTGTTCACACCCACAACGCCCGTCCATATATATATATATATATATATATATATATATATATATATATATATACACACACACACACACACCGGGTGAGTCAAAAGTCAGGAAACATAGGAACTATGTATTTCAATGCAAATACTCGTATATATGTATATTGCATTGAAAAGCATAGTTCCTATGTTTCCTGACTTTTGACTCACCCAGTATAATAATGAGAAACTTAACTTATAATAAAAAGTAAGACTTATTTAAGGTCAAAATTTCTCTCTTAATCTATCCTTGTTTGTCCTATCTTCTTTTCTTTGATCTTACCTGATACAACATTTCTCCCTCAAAATGCACGAACCCATGTTTACGAGCTCTGAGAAGGGTTCCAACAACCTTATCCGAAATGGCGTTGTAAAGCTGATAAAAAAATAACAACTAATATTTTCACATCAAGAAAGTAGTTAGTGATTTATATCTTTCATTGAACTATTGCTATTAGTCATATGATGACATACGGATGCTGTTCTTTACGTACAGAGATGATCTTCAGTTATAATTTTAACACGTTAATTTAAACCGTGGTTTAGATGTTAAGTATAAAGTTAAAGGTATTTAATGAAAGTAATTCTTAGAAAATTAACATAGTTTTAGTTTTTAGTTATTAAACGAAAGAAATATATTAGACGCATGTTTAGGCATTAAACAAATGTTTCAATGAACTACTTTTAGAGTTCGGTGTTTCTTCCCAATTCTACTAAAAATATAATACACCGAAGTACGTTATTAGACAAATTAACTATCTCATATTCAGTTATACAGTCCACTCCTACAGTCCAGCATAATAGGCAAAGTTTATTGACTTCAGTTTAGTTATTTCTATGATACTAGACTTTATGGACATCCGTATAATGAGTTAACATACATTAAAAAGTTTTCCAAATGTCATAGCAGCTCTACTGTCTGGAGATTTCCATTCAGAGCAGTCCCATATCATGTCACAGAGGTACTTAATATCCATCATGATGTGATGTTGAGCAACTTGGGCCCGTCTCTCAGATTCGGTGCCAGGTAAGGGTCTAAAAGTTCATAAAATGACATATGATTAGTGTTTAACTAGTAGTAATCATTCCACCGTTCCTTCTTTATAGAGATAAACTCTAACAAATGTCAGATTTGGGCTCTGAAGACTACATGGAAAGAGTGAAAAGGATTTGTAATATTTGCGCACTGATATTAGATTTAAATAAATATTTATTCAACTTAATTTCATTCTTCAAAATATGCCAATTGGCATGTGGTATATTAACTTTTGAAATTAATCTGTCGCTAGTTCATACCTCAAAATCTGGGGAGGGGGGGTATTCGTGGGCACTTAATCATTCAGGAAGGTCAGAAAATAGCACAGCGCTCAGGCCAACAAATGCATCCCAGTGCTCTAACTCCTGTATTATTATTATTATCAGCATCATCGGGATTCGAACCCTTGATCTCAGCGTCTCACTTCGTGTATAGGGAAACAATGTTACTCACTGGGCCACGGACGTTATCGTTACTTAAAGACAAACTGAATGGAACCTTTCCAAAATTTGGACAAATTTTACTCACGAAATAGATACTCTGTGTGTGTACTTTAATCCTTTATTTTATTACAGTCCCAAAAATTATTTAATAAAATCTGATAAAAATTACCCAAAGGCTGTAATAGACTGTGATTCTTAAATTAATGGTGTATATATATACGTATATGAGCACGAGTGGGTCCATGAGCCTTGGACCCACGCATTAGGACGCTGAGAGCTATCCCATATAAGGAGCTCCGGATAACAAGAACGTGCTTTAGGGGGAAAAGGCGTGTCATTCGATAATATATATATATATATATATATATATATATATATATATATATACAAAATTACTGTAACCCTTTAATGGCCAGCTTTTTTCTGAGGCTGAATAAAATCGTTTGACATTAACTAGAAAATATTAGTAAAGTATGGTAAAGGGTTAATAAACAGTTTCATATCTAATCAGAACTATTCCTGACCCAATTGCGGTTTATAACGACAACTTCGAGTAACAAAAGAGGTTATCCACCGGAATCTTACATATATAAATGAACGGACGCTAAGACTTATACTGACTTGCCATAATATTCATCGTCTTTGGAGAGTCTCCTCTTGCCTCGTCCAGCCCCTTCCCATTCGCTGAAGGGGTTGTCAAGTTGCGTCTTCCGGTGGTCTTCGACCTTCTTGTCAAACATGTTCTTCATTCCACTCACTCCAGCGTGATACAGACGAAGATTTAAAGGCATTTTAGAATTACGACGTAGGAGCTATTTGCCGTTCAAAAGCAGTTTATCTTTTCTAATTCCGAGTCTTCTTAAATATAACGATAAAACGTTTCTGAAATTTAAATAAAAAGTTAAAAGTTATTTGGAAATTAGAAAATAAGTAAAGAACTTGAAATTATACGCATTATCTCTCTACAAACGGTAATCTGTTAATAAACAATCAAAGAGGCTTCATTTTTACTCACTTCTTTCACTTCATTCACTTTTCAAAATAAAAAATGGCAACGATTTCAAGAGCCTCAGAGTTCCCTGGGAAAGGTACCGTAAATGTCCCCGCTTCTGGCTCCCCTGCTGCCAATACTGGGAACGCAGACCCGGACAGTGCGGCTGGTTCTGCTACTGCCTATGCGAGATATCCTGGACTTCTGACTGATTCACTGGTCATTAACTTCCGCAACATTCGTGACCTTTCCTCAAATTTTCAATCTGTTGGACACCACCTCTCCTCCTCTAAACCTATAGCAGCAACCTTTTCTGTACTCTCCTACTTTATACTCAATTTCATTCCAAAGGTGGATGTTGCGTATATGTGCTCAACGACCTAATTTGCTCTCGTATTCTCGGACGTGAATCCTCCTCCTTTGGTTACGGCTTGCATGCCAATCTCAAACTAAATACATTTTCGCTTTCTATCTTTCTCCTAATTCTACTGACTATCCAAAATTCTTTGACTACCTCACTTCCAAAGTGGAAAACATTCTATCCCACTCTCCTTTCGCGGAAATCTCCATTTTAGGAGATTTCAATGTTCACCACTACCTTTGCCTTTCCTCCCATTTCACTGGCATCACTGGTGAACTAGCTTACAACTTCCCTATCCTGAATGACCTAAAGCAGATTGTACAACACCCTACTCGTATCCTCGATCGCCTTGGAAATAAGCTCAACATTCTGGATTGATTTCTCACAATTCATTCTACTTCTTACTTTGTCAGACTCTTTTCTCCATTGGGCTCCTCCGACTACAATCTTATATCTGTTTTCAATCCTATCGCTCCAGTTACGGCTTTGGATCCTCCCAAGAGGAGGCGCCTTTAGAACATTGTCGCGCTGATTGGAAGGCCCTTAGGTAGTGCGTCTTTGAGTTCTCATGGAATGATTACTGCTTTCGTAACCGGGGGCAGTCCGAGTTTACTGAGTGCATCACGGAAGTGATTCTTTCGGACATGGAGGCGTACATTTCATATTGTATTCGTACTACAAATGCAAAAAAAACCTTGGTTTAACTTTGCTCGCTCTAGTGCTATCCACAACAGAGAGGAGGCTTTCAGAAGGTACCGTCACTATCCAACTCCTGACTCTCACTCAGCCCGGAATCGTGCAAAATCTGTCCTTCAACTTGTCAAAAAATTCCTCCAGCAGACAAAAATGTGAAAACCTATCCAATTCTAATTCTTCTCGTTCTCTCTGGCATCTAGACGAGAAGCTCTCCAACAACTTTACTTCTTCTTCTTCTTCTTCTCTCCTTTCTCTTTTCTATTCTGACAACTCAGTTGCCGTCTCTTCTCCTGATAAAGCTGAACTTTTCGTTCAGACTTTCGCCTCCAACGGAATTCAAGACGATTCCGGTGCTGTTCCTCCCTCTCCTCCTCCCTCTGATTCAATTATGTCTGAAATTAGAATCTTTTCCAAGGATGTTTTTACTGCCCTCTGGGCTCAACTCTAGGAAAGCATGCGGTCCTGATGGTGTCCCTCCTGTTGTTCTCACTCAAGAACTGTCCTTCTGTGCTGATACCCCGCCTAGGCAAACTCTTTCGTCTTTCTCTTTCATCTGGTACTTTTCCTTCCTGCTGGAAGTTTGCTTTCATTTAGCCTGTCTCAAAGAAGGGTGACCGCTCTCAACTCTCCAACTGTCGCCCAATTCCTTTGATTTCTTGCCTTTCTAAAGTTTTCGACTCGTCAGTATGGGTTCTGCAAGGGACGCTCTACTGGCGATCTACTTGCATATCCATCTGACTCTCGGTCATTCTCCTTTTGAGCCTTTGGTGAAACTTTTTCTATTGCGCTAGATATATCAAAAACTTTTGATAGAGTTTGGCACAAATCTTTAATTTTGAAACTGCCCTCCTTCGGTTTCTATCCTTCTATCTGTGCCTTCCTCTCTAATTTCCTTTCTGGCTGAACTATAGCTGCGGTTGTAGATGGACACTGTTCTTTTCCTAAAGCTATTAACTCTTTAGCGTCCGGAGGTCTTTTCCGAGACTGAATAAAATCGTCTGGCGTTAGCCAGAACAAAATCAGTAAAGTAACAATGTGTACTAAAGTTTTAATAGTAATGTTCCTCAGGGCTCTGTCCTGTCACCCAATCTCTTCCTTTTATTTATCAATGATCTATTAAGTCGTACTTCCTGTCCTATCCACTCCTATGCCGGTGATTCCACTCTTCACTTCTCCACCCGCTTCACAAAGCGTCGCTCTCAACAGTCACTCCATGATTCGCGTGGGACAGCTTGGTGCACCTGACCTCTGATCTTTCTACTATCTCTGATTGGGACAGAGAAAACCTTGTGGCTTTCAATGCTTCAAAAACTCAGTTTCTCTATCTGTCTACTCGTCACAAGCTCCACACGACTATCCCCTTACCTTCAACAATACACAACTTAATCCTTTCTCTTCTCTTAACTTTTTTGTGTTTCTTTTTCTCGTAATCTTTCCTGGAAAGATCACATATACTCTCCTTCTAAAACTGCGTCTAAGAGGTTAGGTGTGCTGTACCGGATCCTCTGTACAGGGGTTTTCTCCGCCCCTGTATGGAATACGCTTCTCATGTGTGGGTCGGCTGAACCCACACAGCTCTACTTGACCGGATGGAATTAAAGGCTTTTCGTCTCATCAATTCTCCGTCTCTTACTGAATATCTTCAATCCCTCTCTCTTCGCCGCAATGTTGTCTCACTCTCTCTTTACAGAACTATCGCTATTATAACGGACACTGCTCTTCTGAACTCTAACTGCATGCCTCCTCTTTTAAAGAGAGCACGCCGTACCCGACTTTTGACATATTCTCATTCCTTTTTTATCCAACTCTCTAATGCAAGGGTTAATCGGTATTTTCAAACTTTTATTTACTCAACCGGTCAACTCTAGAACAATCCCTCTTTTCCCCTGTCTATGACCTCCAATCTTTCAAACGCAAAATGTTCGACTATTTCGAAAACCTTGGGCCTTGATTTTGGTTCTCTTCTTTTTCTCTCGGGGTGTGGGGGGGCATTTTTTGCGTGCGTTCGCTATTGGCTCCTCCTTCTAGCATAAAAAAAAGGTGAAGCGTGGGAGGTTATAAATGGAACTAACATTAAATAAATTAATTTAATTTTTATATAAAATAAAGTATGATAATGGGTTTTTCGGCATAAATTCCAGCAAACATCCGTGACAATTCTTGTGCGTGAGTAAAGGAAAGAAATCTGAATCGAAGTAAATTCAGTGCTTTTCCAAAGATTTAGGAACTAGTGGAGTGATGTTTCATTTCTGCAACATATTCTTCCCCACGGGCGGGGTGATGTATGCGTATTATATTAACGCTTTTGTACGTTTTATTATTTGTAATTTTCTGTAGGGTAATCACGGTCATTTAGTTGTTAGGAAATTTTATTCCTCTTTTATCGAGATTTAACTCTCGACCGTTTCAGGACGACTGGTACAAATTGGTAGCGTTTCAAATACACGCATTCATAACTTACCCTACAAAACATTTTGGCCTTAAACGGTTATTGCTTTCGTTCTACCTTGACTTTATCATGTCTGAAATAAAAATTAGGTTCTCCATCGGTGAATGCAAACAAAATTCGTAAATTTAACGGTTCCAAAAGGACTCAACGGGCATGAAAGACTTAATCTCCCAAACACATTTTCTCTTCGTACTTCCGTACATTTAGATTCATTACATTAATTAACAAAATCCTTAACACGCATTACAGATTACGTTAATCTTAACTTTAACAATACTTACGTACCATATTTATTAATATGGTACTTGATCTGACCTAATCTTAACACTTCGTCACTCCAACTCGCAATAACTTCGACCTTTATATTCATCCCCTCACATCTTATGGATCTTGAATTTTGTCCGTTTATGTGATAACACGTAAGATATTGCATTTCTCTTAGTTTATATTTCGCAGAATGCGTTTTAACCATACTTTTACATACAACATTTAATTTCACTTATTATTATGTATATTTCTTACCATTATTGGATCACCTGAAGATCAGGGCCCACAGCCTCAATTACCAAATGATATCTTCGTTAAAACTAACGAAAATATCACGACTTAACCTAACCAATCGTCAAGGGCGTACAGTTGACCTAACCGGGCATTCAATTTAATTTATTATTATATTTGGTACTGTAAAGCAAAAAACAAGAATACATGGGAGCCCTGATCTTCGGGTGATCCCCATTATTTTATGTCTGGTTTAAAATATGCACTGATAAAATTGATATTTTCATTGGCCAAATAAATTGCCTGAGGATATAGGCTTACTTAGGAATGATAACTCTTTTTCTATATAAAAAGTGTTCTATTTTTTTATCAAATATGAACAAATATTCTGAAGTCATAAATTGAAGGTTAAAAAGCAATTTTTTTTTATAGAAATTAATGTCCAATTTTAATGTTCAAAAAGCAAGTTCCTAAATTTAAAAATTTAATCTATTTCTCCATTCTTTATACATTATTAGAACCAGTGGAAAAAAATATTCTAAACTAAACGGTATTTTATATTTGAGCTTTAATTTGTGGAGTTGATGATGAACAGATTTCACTGGAATCCAAACCACTGCCACACCAAAGAAGACTCAAAACTGACTTTCGGAATTACAATATAGAGTGTTTTCATATATATATATATATATATATATATATATATATATATATATATATATATAATCATATATATATATATATATTGCTGAAAATAGTAATTCGTAGTTAAAAATATATAAAATAATGTGAAACTAAAAGAATATCATGTATTTATTTATTTATAAAATAATATACCAAAATAAAGTGGATCACCTGAAGATCAGGGCCTCCAGCCTTCTTTAGTTAGCCTTATAAGGCTAACTAACGAACTAACGAAAATATCACGACTTAACCTAACCAATCGTTAGGTCAACTGTACGCCCTTGACGATTGGTTCGGTTAAGTCGTGATATTTTCGTTAGTTTTAACGAAGATATCATTTGGTAATTGAGGCTGGGGGCCCTGATCTTCAGGTGATCCTTATATTGTAATTATTTTCATAAAATCATTTGCAGTTGCGTTTAAAAAGTATTGAGATGAACTAAATGAGATTGAATTTTCGTAATGAGATTGAATCTTCTAAATGAAATTTAATTTTCTAAATGAGATTGAATCTTCTTTCACATTACAACTTAACCATGGACCGTCTCAAGCCAGTCTGAGTAATAGGAGTGGGAGTGTATTGATGAATGCGAGAAAACCCTTCTTTGACACGGGACTTTTTTCCTGGTTAGTGGCGTTACCAGATAAACCAATCAATCAATCTCGAATCACTTCTTGTTTTCCCAAATTATGATATTGTGAAGATCTACAGATCTACAGAAGCTAAGGCTAACAAAGACCCTAAGATCCACTCTAAGGTTAGCCCGAAAGAAAGGAAAGAGTAGGGGGGTTAAAAGAGGAGAATAAAGGGTTAAGTAAGTAACAAAACCTATCATTCGTGGGTTAACATTCATTCAGAAAAAGAGAAAGAAAGAATCACCATCATCATCCACCGGCCAGTGCCGACAAGTCAGAAAAATAGTCGAAGAGAATAGGAAAGGGGTGAAAGATGAAAAGAAGTAAAATAAGAACGCTTACAAACCATGCAAACACAGTCTTAACTCAAAGAAACACGGTCATACCATGCAAACTACAGACATACAAGTAAAGAGAGGATGAGAAAAGAACAAAAAAAAGTTACTTACGTATTATCGGGACTACCAAACTGTTTATTATGTATTTTTGCTCTCGTCATTTTCATTTAAACTAACGAAAATATCAACTTAACCTAACCAATCATCAAGGGCGTACAGTTGACCTAACCGGGCATTCAGTTGACACGAATGTTGACACTGGATGTTTTTATCAATTACGGCGTTATTCTCTCATCCTTAACTTGCCTGAAATGTAACAGTGAGTGCCTAATACGAAAAGATCAGAAGATATTTAAGTGAAATAACCAATATTAACCTGTTAGGTCAACTGAATGCCCAGTTAGGTCAACTGAATGCCCGGTTAGGTCAACTGTACGCCCTTGATGATTGGTTAGGTTAAGTTGTGATATTTTCGTTAGTTTAAACGAAAATGACGAGAGCAAAAATACATAATAAACAGTTTGGTAGTCACGATAATACGTAAGCACCAAAAAAAGTATGAAGAGTATAACAAAAAGTGGGTTAGTTTACGCTACATCTAAGTTCGTGTTTGTCTAATTTTCTTTTTTTTAATAATTTTATTTCTGGCATATGACACGCTGGCATGTCACAAGCTGGCATTAATCGTCAACAGACTCATCCTCGACCATTACCCCCAGAGCTCCTGTTGCTAATTGTTTTATTATTTTAAACAACGTTAAAATGCCTATCTAAACGGTTTTAAACATATTTACGCTGGTAGAGTTCACGACGGACGCGGGAAGATTATTCCATTTATCAATTACTTTAAACGTAAAAACGTTTTTAGCGATGTTAGTAATGAATCGTCTGCCACGCAACTTAAATCCGTTATTACGAGTATTGCTATTATCGAAAGTGAACAGTTTGTCAAAATTTACGTTATCGATTTTATTAACGATTTTGAAAACTTCAATAAGCTCCCCCCTTAATCTCCTAGTTTCGAGTGAATGCAAGTCTAACTATTTAATCCTATCTTCGTAAGACTTGTTGCGCAATAACGGAATTAGTTTCGTGGCGCGACGCTGAACCCTTTCCAACCTATCAATATCCTCACGCAAATATGGGCACATTCTAAGTGAGTGATGACTTGGGACTTGTAAAGGGGCAATATAATATTCTTCGATTTAAGTTCGAAATTACGCGCTATGAAGCCTAACATCCTATTAGCTTTTGCGCAAGACTCCAGGCACTGGTTCCTAACTTTTAAATCCTTAGATACGCGTACGCCTAAATCTACTTCCTCGTCAACGCTCACTAACTGTCTATTGTCCATCGTGTACGTGTAATTATTGTTACGAGAACCTATATGCAAAACTTTACATTTGTCTACGTTAAATTGCATCTGCCACTTATCCGTCCACTCCATAATCCTATTTACATCGTCTTGGAGCCTATTTCTATCGTCCATGTTAACAACTTTACCTCCTATTTTAGTATCGTCCGCGAATTTTGACACGTTACTGGTCAAGCCTACATCAATGTCGTTAATGTAGATTACGAATGGCAATGGGCCTAACACTGAACCCTGTGGGACACCGCTACCTACATCCAACCTAGTGATGGGACGATGCATCGCAATCGCAATCGCAATCGCGATACAATCGCACATTTTTTACAATCGCAATCGCAATTGCAATCGCATTTAATGAGTGCGATTGTTGCGATTGTGAACAAAAGATTTAAATCTCTACAAAAGTTGCTATGAAAGCTGCTCTTTCATGCGTACTTAAAGGAAAGTTTAGCTAACAACAATACGGAATAATAAATAAATAATAAATAAGTCAAAAACAGAAATGAAAACGGGTTGCGAATTAGTTGAAAACAGAATAAAAAATTGGTTTAATAATAACAATAAGTACACCTCTTTATTTTCTCTATGTAAAATTGGAATGTTAAAAAATCAAGCTAACCCTATGGTAGGTAACGCGTTTAGGTATATTTAAAGCATAAATGAGCGTTATGTGAGGCTAAAGCTAAAACATCGCATCGCAATCGCAATCGCGCGATTTTCAAATTCTGACAATCGCAATCGCAATCGCAACAGCGATTGTATGAAATATGACAATCGTCCCATCACTAATCCAACCACCCCGATAAGTCACTTAACAGAGACAACAACCAGAAACACGCACACAGACAAACAGCCAGACACAAGAAAACCTACAGACTCGACACGACCATTACACCCTTCAATACAGAACAGACCACCAAGATCATCAAAAACATTAAGAATTCGAAGGCTACTGGACCAGACAACATATCTAACATACACCTTAAACACTTGGGCCCACAGGGAATACTAGCTCTCACAAATATCAGCATATATTCATACCAACACTGTATTATTCTTGACATATGGAAACAAGGTCAAATTATTACACGACTCAAACCAAACAAAAATCCAACAGAACCAGCTTCCTATAGACCCATTACTTTACTATGCACACCTTCCAAAGTAACAGAAAGGCTAATCTCACAAATCACCAACCCACACATACCACTATCGCCTACTCAACATGGATTCAGACCTCACCACTCAACCACGACATTACTCACTAACCTAACGCAGCACATCATGGATTGCATCATCTCCAGACGAGCAGCTCAACGTACACTATTAGCAACAATAGACATTAGTAAAGCATTTGATGCTATCCCACGCTTCAATCATAAACAAAATACTCAACACAAACATGCACAATAACATAAAAGATGGCTGAGCATCTATCTTTCAGGAAGATACTCACATGTCACATTTAATGGCAAGTCATCCAAAAACAAGCTTTTTCCGAACGGGGTCCCTCAAGGGTCTGTTCTCTCACCGACACTGTTCAACTTATACATGCATGACATTCCAACACCCATAGATAACAAGCTTACCTTATCATCATATGCAGATGATATCACTCTAACATCCACCCACAACAACATCGACACCGCTACAAATAACCTACAAACATACATAAACAGTATACAATAGACTCAAAGTAGCGCCCACAAAATCAACCATCACCTTGCTAACAAGCAATACAAAAGAACACCAGATAACTCCACAGCTTACACTAAACAACACCAACATTCCACACACTCACAGGACCAAAATACTTGGGGTCACATACAACACATCATTATCTTTTGCAAACCACATTCAGGACATTAAAAACAAATGTACGTCAAGACTTAACACGCTTAGGGTACTAACAGGCACAAACTTTGGACACCTGAGCAGGAAACAACATCACTCATATACAAACAATATATTCGCTCAGTTATGGACTATGCTAGCCCATGCTGGGCACCCATTATCTCAAACACACACATAAACACCTTAAAGACAATACAAAACAACACACTTCGTATCATTACAGGATGCACTCAAACAACACCAATAGAACACCAGCACACAGAAACAAAAATACTGAAAGTTAGGGAACATTTAGACATGAGGGAAACACAATTCGTGGCAGCAGCGTCAACTAACCCACAACACCCTTGCCACTACATGTACAATCATGCACCGACACCTCGCACCATTAAGGGAACACCAGAGAGACATTATAACCAAATATTCCATTCCATACCACGCCCCACAGACATCACACAGTACAGAAAACACACACACACACACACACACACCCAACCCACAAAGCACTGACACGACTCGGTCCGAATGCGGTCCTAGGTGCGAAGCCGCCACCCATTAACAGGTCAGAGATCAGCCTGAGCAGATCGGATCGAGTTAACTTAGCACGATTCCGATGTGGACATCACCCCAACTTCCGGACATATAAACACAGACTAGACAACTCCACAGACGACACCTGCCACCTGTGCCAGGACACACCACAAACAATTTAACACATTATGACAGACTGTACCGCTCTAGCACAACAACGAACACAACACAACATCACTAGTGCGCTGAACATCTGGTCCACTCCGGAGAGGGCGATCGGTTACCTGCGTGCCGCCAGCTTGCTCGATCAAGGTGGGCTGATCGGCTAAACAACAACAACAACAACAACCCCGATTCACTACCATTAACAACGACCCTCTGTTTTCTAGCAAGAAGCCATTTCTCTAACCAGTTAGCTACCTGACCGCGTATACCGTGCGTTTTAACCTTCGCAATTAATCTTCTATGCGGAACTGTATCGAACGCTTTTTTAAAGTATAAATAAATAACGTCAGCCGCTCTATGCCTATCGTATTCGCGCACTATTTCATTATAAAACTCTAACAAATTAGTTAAACAAGATTTATGGCGTCGAAACCCATGCTGACTACTATTAAACAAATCGCGACTTTCTAAGTGATCGACGATACGATCCCTAACTACGGATTCCAAAAGTTTACCGACAATTGACGTTAAGCTAATAGTCCTATAATTGCTAGCTACTGTGCGGTCGTCTTTTTTAAAAATAGGCGTAACGTTAGCTAATTTGAAGTCTTCAGGAATAATCCCCGCTTCCAGTGACTTATTAAAAATTTTTGTTAAGGGGCCTACGATAACGTCTTTCAAATCTTTCAAATGTCTGGGATAAAGCACGTCAGGGCCTGGAGCCTTGCTCACTTTTAGCTTATCGATATAATACGCAATCGACTCCGGTCTCGCTATGGCGCAGCGTATGGCGAAATCAAATAATGTAATAATGGGGTTGTTTAGCCTCCTTCTCGACATCTAAGGTCATGTGACGAAGGAGACCTACAGCTTTACGTGGGATCCAAACCACGGGTCGCTACATATTTTAGACACGGAGGACGGTCTTCCATCCAACTACTCTACAGACCCAGTGTCGCTTAACTTCGCTGATGAGCGGGAAGCGATGTTACAACACAGCCACAACGTAGCCGGCAAAATCAAAAGCGTAAACATTCCAGGTTTTAGCGATACTGAAAACTGATTAGTAATAGTTAAATAAAAAATAAGTTTCACCTCAATTAAAGAATAAATAATTAAAATTAAGAAATTATCCAATATTAACTAGAAAAATAAAATAAAATGTTTGTTCAAGGTTAAAATATGTTAAAATTATATTCTTTTTCGTTAAAGAATATTTTACTTGCCCGGATTGTAAGTAAATTTCTTCGTAACCTTTAAATATTTTTAACAATCAGACAGAAATTCTATGACGGTAATTAATTTGTACTAGCTACGTGTATTATTGTGTAGGTTGGAAGACCCGATTCTCGAACAATATAATAAAATATATTTACAGTTATATTGAAATAAATAAGATAAAGAAGGAATAGAATTACGTTCAATAATTTGTTTTAGAATTTATGTAACTCCATTTTGTGATGGATAATGAATGTAACCAATTTTAGTATAATGCTTGAAATAATTACAAAATTATATCAGTTGTTTTCATCACTAACGAAAATATCACGACCTAACCTAACCAATCGTCAAGGGCGTACAGTTGACCTAACTATTGGTTAGGTTAGGTCGTGATATTTTCGTTAGTTAGCCTTATAAGGCTAACTAAAGAAAGCCCTGATCTTCAGGTGATCCACATTCTTTTAATTTTTTTAATACGAGTATAAGTATTTTTTTAACAATCAAATATTATATTTATAATAACTTATTAGATGGTGAATAACGATGTAATGATAAAAACGTTAAAACGAAATTTGCAAAAGAGTTAAAGAAAGTTTATGAAAAAGTTCTGTCGCATCAAGCAGAGATGAACACGTTGCTTCATATTCTGAAACACGCGTTGTACGCTCAATTTCATCGGATTGTGTTAATAGATAAGAAAAATCTGGTCTTCGGTAGATTCGTCGCCTGGGGAATTTCGTCGCCAGGACGAAACTACCCAATTGACGATCGGGACGAAACTACCCGAGATTCAGGGACACCTGGGGGATTTCGATAGTTTCGTTGCCATTCTTTTAAATAATCCAATGAATTCTTGAAATAGATTTGATTCTGCAGATGAGAAATTGTTTATAAAAAGTAACGAGTTTGGTAAAATTGCAGTTTAGCACCCAACTGGTGACCCCATTTTTTATTTATTTATTTATTTATTTATTTTTTGTTTCTAGTGCGGTCTCGTCTCCTCTTTCCAAATATGGAATCCAAATTTGTCGCAAATAAATAATAAAAAAGTTACAGGTATTTAAAGTTTACCTAATTACCAGTTGGGTGCTAAACTGCAATTTAACCAGGATATGTGGTTGCTGTGCGGCCCCCGGTTGAATGCCCGGTTAGGTTAATTGAATGCCCGCTTAGGTTAACTGTACACCCTTGACGATTGGTTAGGTTAAGTCGTGATATTTTCGTTAAACTAACGAAAATATCACGACTTAACTAACCAATCATCAACTACCCGAAATCCCCCAGGCGTCACTGAATCTCGGGTAGTTTCGTCCCGATCGTCAATTGGGTGGTTTCGTCCTGGCGACGAAATCACCCCCAGGTGACGAATCTACCATAAACCGAAAAATCTCAGTTTGTAATTCGTTGTCAGTACGAATTGTTCACAAACAAGGTTGTTTTAAGGTTTGGAAGTTTTAATCTCAACTTTGTTGAGAGAACATGGGGGTAAATTATTGGTAATTCGCTGCTCAGTTTTTGGTCTGAACACTGCACAGGGTGTCCACAATGTTTTGTCACCCCCAGTAAAATACTAAGTGATTTTCATTTTTCTTTCAGAACCATTTGAAATGTGTGATAGCAGCAACTATACGATTTAACAACGCATATTGGGTAGTACCTGGGTCCATGAGCGACCACGTAATGGCCAAACCATTGAAAATATTCGTGCACATTTCCAGGACTGATTCAATCGTGCAGCCCCTTTTTGGAGGAACCGCACCAATGAATCGGTCCTGGAAGTTTGCACGAATATTTTCAATGGTTTTGTCATTACTAGCCAATATGCGTTGTTCATTCGTATAGTTGCTGCTATCACGCATTTCAAATGGTTCTAAAAGCGAAACGAAAATCACTTAGTATTTTACTGGGGGTGACAAAACATTGTGGACACCCTGTACATATAACAAATTTTATATTTCGTACAAATTTCCACAAACTTCAAAATTCTTGAAAATTTTGCCAGTTCCAATATAAAAACTTTGGAAAAAATTGTAAAAATGTATCTCACGTTTTTTTCATTGTTTTTACATTATAATAAATAAAATAAAGATTACCTCGAAGAACAAAGCGGAGTCAGACTATTATATCATATAAAGACTACTCCAAATAATTTTATAAAGTCTACTGATTACAAATTCACAGAAACGAAAACACGATTAAAAACTTTTTAATATTAATTGCAATTTCACCTCAAAACCTTTTAAATTTGTACTTTTATAATAAAATCGCATTGAAAAGCCATATATATATATATATATATATATATATATATATATGGGATGAATTTCATAATTAAACACGTGAAATGAATGAATGATGCAAACCACAAAGAAAAAAAAAATTAATAATTTTTCTTTTTCCTTGTGGGTTTGCATCATATATATATATATATATATATATATATATATATGTGTGTGTGTGTGTGAAAGAAGCATTGCGCAAGTAAACTATTCGGCAAAGGTTATTCTGCTCCCCGTCCTTCGGGCGTGGGTTGCGTTTCTTGGAACCACGACTCCTACATTTACCAGCAAACGCCCACGCAATGCGATAAGCTAAAGCAGAAGTTCTCTTAACCGCGTCCCATTCTCACCTTCGACCGATGGAAGGTACGATTTATTGGCAGTAAGTCAGCGCGACTCGAATGCATCAAATATTTATACATTTGTACGGAAGATATTTCTTTTGGGAAGTGGTCCTATACCTAATTCATCTTCCTTCCGTGTATTTCCCAAATAATATTATTATGCAAACAACAACAACAACAAACAAGGAAAAATTGGTTATTTTTTTACAGAAAGAAAGTGTTATGAAATTATACATAAAACGTTCATTAGAGAATAAAATAAGTTAATAAATTCATAAAAGTATGAAATATAAACATTAATTAATTAGCGTAAACATTATATAAAAATGAATTAGAATTTGTAGGAAAGTTTTAAAACTAATACATTTGAAAATATAATATTAATTTTTAATAAAAATTAATATTACACATCTGTAAACATATACTCTCCGTATTCGATCTCAAATACTATACACACACACACCACACACGAAATATATATGGAATATGGCACGGTCCTTGTGTAACATAAAAGTTTCTCATGGGACCATTCTGAGTTGTAGCATATATACAAAAATATGTTTTAAAATTACAACTGGTTACACGATAGAGTATAGACGAAGACTATGTAATACTGAAAGTACTGAAGCTTGCACCATTCGGGTTTTAAGATTCGGGAATGTCTGTGCATGATGCGATGCTAAGATTACCAAGATGGCTTTTTAAGCGAGATTTGAAAATGGAGTTGGATGATGTCCGTTTGATCAGAATATAAAGGTTACTCCTTAGTAAGGAAGCAGCTCGTGACATTGCCACTCTACGAGTATCAGCGTGAGACCGTCACACGCTTGTCTGCGAGTCGTCATTATTTCCGAGCCTTTATTAGAAGAGTTGTGCGTAGTGTTGCGGACTCCCCCCCCGGGTTTTTTGGCTGGTTGTTTTTGTTTTTTTTTTAACCGTATCCAATAGAAAAATCCGTTCACATACAAAGTAAATATATAGTTTCAATAAATTACTTTTTATATATTGCAAAAATATAAAACGTGTATTTCAAATATATAAAAAAAGGCTTACTTTTATTTAAACATAGGCCAACAGGCCAACAGGCCAACAGACCTTACAATTGTCATTCCCGTCAGAAGACTTGTGTACATTTTGGATAACACGGAAAAGGGACCTTTTCCGTTCTATGGGCACCATTGAAATGAGAGATATTAATATTTTTTTAAACTTACAAGCAGAGCTTTCGGCTCACTGCCCTACGGGTACTGCTTGTGCTTCGCAAACTCGCCTACGTCGAGGACACATTCAGTGCCGGGTTTACCCCTTTTGGGGGGAGGTCATTCTCCCTCTCCCCCAAAAAACCCTCACCCCCTTTATGCAACTTGGGGATCAAACCACTCCCCCATTGCCCACCCCTCCCTCTTACCCCCCTCCCATTACCCCTTCCCCAACCCCCCTACCCCATTACCTCCCATCCCTCTCCACCATTTACCCATACCCTTCCCCCATTACCTCCCAGGGGGTAAGGGGGCTGGCATCTTGCAACAATTGATCAACATTGCAAATGCATATACGTATGTATTTTCCGGACAATATGCAACTTTTTTAAAAATTTTGTAAAAAATCTTTCACTTTTTCATTTTTTTTTTTTTTTTTTCCATTTTTTCATGTATTTTTTTTATTGGTATAGGATTTTAACTTTTTATTAATAAAATAATGAGTACATTTTGAATACGAGAAATTTAATTTATTTAATTTAACAGCTTTGAACATAAATAAAAACAAAATATATTTGTCGTTTCTTCAAAAACTTGACGATTTATTACATTACATTATCATTATTATTGGTCATACCTAACCTAACCTAACCTAATCTAACCCAAACCTAACCTAACCTAACAACCTAGCCTAACCTACCTGACCTGACCTGACCTAACCTAACCTAACCTCGTTGGTGCCCGTAGAACGGAAAAGCCCCGGAAAAGTGAATATCCAGAACTGGTGTCTGAGTCATGGAAAGTTTTAATTCCATTTGCAACCTCATACTTATGCGAACTGTGCTTCTATCGATGGTTGCAATTAAAACAACGCAATGAAACTGAATGTATATATGTTACTTTGTGTTTAGTCTATATTCAACCGAATACAAGAAGATTAACAAGTGCAAAGCAGGCCCAAATATATCATTGAAAGACATAGATTAACAATTACTGTATAAAGATTATAGTGGACCGGCCAAAATTCAAAAATCGACTTTGAACGGCGTTTTTGGATCACTTTAACATATTGCTTCCCAAAACATTCGGGAAGCAATATTAAAGTGATCCCTCCTGAGAAGCAATATGTTAAAGTGATTAACACTGGAAGCAATATGTTAAAAAGAGAAAGGTTGGTTGGTTAGAAAGAGGTTGGTAATCTAGGCTAACTAACGAAAATATCACGACCTAACCATAACCAATCGTCAAGGGCGTACAGTTGACCTAACGATTGGTTAGGTTAGGTCGTGATATTTTCGTTAGTTAGCCTTATAAGGCTAACTAAAGAAGGCTGGGGGCCCTGATCTTCAGGTGATCCAAATATTTTACATTCACAAAAAATGGCGGATCAAATGTAGAATTCGGACCCCAGCCTTCTTTAGTTAGCTTATAAGGCTAACTAACGAAAATATCACGACATACCCTAACCAATCGTTAGGTTAATTGTACCCTTGACGATTGGTTAGGTTAGGTCATGATATTTCGTTAGTTAGCCTTATAAAGCTAACTAAAGAAGCCTGGGGTCCGAATTCTACATTTGATCCAAAATGGCAAAGCATAATAAGTTAAGTTGTCCATAAATTTACATTTTCTCGACTAGCTAATCTCTAAATATTATAAACTATTGTAATATAACTGTAATTGGTTGTGTAATGTCTATTTTTGGGAAGCAATATGTTAAAGAGAGGTTCCTGGGAAGCAATATGTTAAAGTGATCCGCGTTTTTTGTTAGTAGCTGGCACCCATGCTAAATCAATGTACCTGTGGGTGAGGAATAAAATGCAGGTGGATACCACTCTCGCTTTTGGCTTTGAAGGTCATTTTCGAGGTCAAACGCTGCAAAAAATGATATTTTCTAATTTTAATTTTAAAAAAATATTCTGAGCCAGTTGGTTTGACCAAATGTTTCATTTTGCCACACTTAGTGATAAAGAAGTATGATGACACTTATTCCATCCGAATTACCAACTCAAGGTCAAATTCAAGTTAATCACGACCGAAATTGTGCTAAAAATTTGTGATTTTTTATTTTAATTGGCAAAAAAAACATTGAGCAAGTCTGTTTGTCAAAACAATTTATTTTAACATGATTAGTGCCTAATAAGTTTGATGGCATGAATTAAGTACTCACAGTAACAGAATTATCACAACTAAATCACAAAGCAGTAAATATAGCCTCATAACTCTACAGTTTACACACTAGTAACATCTACAAGTTCACGTTTCTTGATGAACAGCACCGAAATGCTGCATTGACAGTCACAATTGTGTGGATTGCAATCACTTAAGAACAGAGTTATTAGTTCCTTACAGCACATTTCAGCTTCTCTCGATTTCAGCCCGGAAGAGAGACATAGATCTACTGTCCAGCTGGGTTACAGCAACGCTGTCGTCACAACCACAAGCTGTCGTACACTTCATCCTTTTCCTGAAGCAGTTGCATCTAGCTGTCTTGCACTTTTTCTTGCAACCACAAGCAACAAGCTCCAGGCAGGCTTCAGGGATTGGAGGAAGTCTTATCCACACTGGTAGGAGGCTCCCATCTTCCAACTTCCAGGCTGAAGTGTCCACCGGATCTTCAACATCTACGTGCTCTTTGTCAGCCTGGAGCCATATTTTGGCCTGATAGTTTGCACGCTTGGCGTGGAGCTCCAGGGCATCCTTTGTCGTGGGAGCATTTCCAGAGTCTTCTTGGCCTTCCCAAAAAGGTGAACTCTGGCGTCATCAACTGTGTGTTGTTCCGGGGTGCCATACAAATGACACAAACTTCTCAACATCTGCGATATCCCCATCTCGATCAATGGCGTGCAGCAGGAGTGGGTGGTCACTGAACACCTTCCAACACTTCTTTTTTCCATGACCACTGAAGGACGAGACTGTGTCACACCCGGTCAAAGCGTGGAAGCTGACCAGGTTGTCCCTGACTGGGGGCGACAAACTCTTGAATACATCGTGCACGGGGTAGCATTTTCGGTTCTTGACCGTTCCGGACAGCATCCACACTTCAGCGACCTTGGTGCAAACGAAGCGAATCAGCAGCACCATTACAACAGTATCTCTGCACACTACCAGTTCATAGCCCTGGGACGCTGCATCACATGAGTGAAGGATGAGCCTGGTGTCCGCCTCTTCATGGTTGCTATGCAGTGGAACGTCATGTCGCCTGGTTGACCGTACTTCAGTCACCAGCTGGCATCTTTCTTGAAGATCTCTGCCCTTCTCAGTGATGATGTTAGACAGAAACAAAGCATGTCAGCCTTGTTTGTATCCAGGGCCATGAAGTTTTCCACACTTCAGGCAGTGGAACTTGTGGGCCATCAATGACTTTCCGAATCGGTTTTTTCTTGCTTGCACGCTTTGTCCTGGTAACTGCTTTGATCGATCCTCCCCCTGGGTACCGATCAAAGATGACATCAACTCTTGTGTGTTCATTGAAATAACTCGTCACGGCCCTGAAGAACACTTCAGCATAGTCGCCGAATGTCCGACAGCCGCCAGGCTTGCCAAGAGCTTGGATTAGTGCATGGCCATCTATCATCACACAGGTCTTCAGATCAGATGTTGGAACCTCTGAGCTTATGGTCTGCTGAGCCATCAGGATGTTCATCAGCTCAGACTTCGATGTCGAATTCATCTCTCTTCCTGCCTTCGCCAGACTAAATGGGACTGGGGACAGTTCATGCTTCAAGACGTTGACCATCTCCACCATACGACCTGCGGTCGCGGCATTCAGGAGCCGCTGTAGTAGCTTTCTGTCAGCTTTGATGGTCTTCTGCATGTTCTGCTTGGTGGAAACTGTAGCTTTGTACACATCAGCGAAGGTTTTCGACCGATGTTTCTTCATCGTTTCATGGAAGCCTACTATCTGTTCAATCAGTCTCTCCTTCATGAAGCTGATTACATGCTGCTTTCCTCGATCCTGAGCTGTCAGCAGGTTCTCCACAACATCTGTGCGTGCAGTGTCTTTGGTTGCCAGTGAAACAAGTGGGATGTTAGTGGCGGCATCTGTATCTCCTGCTTCACTCACGTGAACTCTGAAGACGTCAAACTGCTTCAACTGCTGAACTAGCTTCATGACATCATGAGCGTCACGCCTAGTGCGAGAAGGCAGACTGTCAACCCGAGTGAAGGTGGCTTCCCCATCATCATCTTGAAGATTGAAGAGGCATCTTGTGTCTTGAGAGATGCGTGACCGCTCTGACCATGTGATGCAGAACCTGTCTCTTGCTTGGTCATTCTTTGTGATGCCGATGATACCACTGTGCATCTTGCATGTACGATTTATCCATTCGGTTGCCTGATCAATTGGAACTTGGTTGAAGCGCTTCGACGTCCTCTTGACGACAAAGTTCCCATTACAGAACTCTGCATGAACTTCTGGTGCTGACTTCTCAAGACCTCTCATATCAGCCAAGTAGACCGGCCCCCAACGTGCATAGTTTGTGTGGTCATAGACAGAGCTGGGCAGTATTTAAATGCATTTGTATTTAAATACGTATTTAAATACATTTGTGTATTTAGAACTGTATTTATAAATACATTGTTTTTCATGTATTTAAATACAGTATTTAAATACTTTAATGAGTATTTAAATACAATGTATTTAAATACTCAAAATATAAAAATGTAAATACTTTTACTGGTTTAATACACGTTCTGTACTAGCACAGTACGACGCGTCGACAGTGTAGTACAGCATGGTTCATGTTTCAACGTGTCAGTTCAATCAGTTGTGTGCCACTCTTAGTCGAAAGCGGTTGATTTCTTTATCGTGTGCGTGTCATGGCTTCAACAAGCAAATCCGGTGAATCAAACAGTGATATATCTGCAGATAACAATTTAGTGCACCCTCTGTTTGATGGAAAATACTTTAAAATTAAATCTAAAGACGGTAATAAGGTAAAGTGCACCTGCTTGCTGTGTAAACACGAAGTCTCTGCTGCAAGCAATGCTACAACGAATCTGTACACTCATCCTTTATCAAGCATTTTATATTGTTGTTACTCATGAATTAGTGAATGCATATGTTAAAATTTGTATGTATTTAAAATGTATTTACAAATGTATTTAAATACAATTGATGTATTTTGTATTTAATATCTAAATACATTCGTAAAATGTATTTAGTATTTAGTATTTAAATACATTTCTCCCATGTATTTAGTATTTAGTATTTAAATACATTCAATGTATTTATTGCCCAGCTCTGGTCATAGATAGTTAGCCAAGGCAGCATTGCAGCAAAGGCTTCTATGGGGAGACTTCACATGCCATCTCTCTGAGCTCTGATGAAGGCCAGTAGGATCTCTACCATTTCCATGTAGGATGACCACAACATGAAGTTGGGATTTTCAGAGTGCTGGTCATTGAATTCCTCCATGAGACTGTGGAATTTCTTATCTGCCAAAACGTCTGAGAAGTTGTCAACAGCATCGCGCATCTCATCTATCTCAGCTCTGTCTTTGAAAAGCGAGGCAACATTGAGGGCAAGCTGTTTGACGTTCTCATCTCCGTTGCCAGTTGCAGCCAGCCATGACTCAAACATCTGCCACTTCATGCCCCACAGTGCCTCATACGTCAGCTGGTGACCTCTCACATCTCGGTAGTAGGCCTTGCCGTCCAGCATTGTCTCAGTGGTGTTAGCCGCGTACACACCTGCCTCTGTCCATAAGTCATCAAGTCCCACATTTTTCATGTGTTAACCAATGGCTTTCAGAAAGTTGAAGCAGATATGGAGGCCTCCCATGAGCAAGACCACGTTGGCAAATTTCGAGTTTGCCCAGACTAGTTCCTTACCCCTGCTGTACAGAGGCTGATCAGCAGTGATGATGGTGTATTTCTGGCTGACATACTCAAAAATGGCCATGAAGCGATTGATGACGGTGGTCATGGTGTCATTGTCATCTGCTGGTGTCTGCAGGATTGGCAACATCCCGGCGGTCGTTACTGGTGGATCCGCAGTGCTGACAGATTGATTGAATGCTCCCCAGCTTGGAACGGACATCGCTTCATCATTGATGCGTGACACCACCCAGGCCAAGTCCTTGGTACGTGTCCGGTCGCTCTCAGGTTCATGTGACAAGTCCTCCATGTCAGTGTCGTAGCCAGGAGGAGATGGCCTCTTGCCAGATGGGAGGGTAGCCTGGTCCAGCCTTTGGAACTCCTGTAGGTCATCAGGTTTGATAGATTTCGATCTCTTGTACTTGCCACCCTTTTGGCCATGACTCTGCTGTGGAGGGGGGCCGCTCTGCCATACCATCAGTTGAGTGCTGTGGAAGGTGTTCTTCCCGTCTAAGGTTGACTCCAAGACATCTATGTTGTCACAAGAGCAGTGAATCATTCTCTCTTTGGCAATGGTGTCAGGGCTGTAGGCACATCCATTCTCAGCATACCTCTCCAGGATGTTCTGAGCGATGGTGGTGTCTATCCTTCTTACAGTGTCGATACCAATAGTGTGATTTGCCGCGTGGAACAGATCTAGGAGTGCTTCTGAGCGGGTAGCTTGGTGTAGAGTAAGACCCAAGCCCACATGCTTTGGTGTCAACTTTCGTCGGTTGGAGACTGCATAGACTATGTCCTCGGCAATGCTACACACACTCTGCTTCACTTTCTGGTCCTCTTCACTTCCCTCATCCACAGCATCCATTCCCCCAAAGAGCAATCGTAGAAACAGGTACAGACTGTCGGGTATGACGCGATCAACATGTTCCTGATCAAGACCTTGCCATGTCTCGGAGTGTCCAGGACTTTCAAGAAGATCTTGTCGAACCTTCAGAGCCACGTGTACTATATCTTGGAATATGCTGCTAGTGGCACACATGCGGACATCAGCATTTTCATCTTCAGTAGACTCTGACTCAGAGGTGACAGGACCTTGTTCACAAGACTTAGCCAGTGCTTTGAAGATGATGAAATCTGAGCTCTCTCCAGGTAAATCAGCAGCGGGCCCCTTAACAATGGGCGTACATAGCTGGCGTTTGATCCAAGCAACCTTTGAACATCTTCGTAGAACGTTGTTCTCCTGGAGTATTTCACGGTGATGCCGGTGTCATTACACATACTCTCGTATCTGTCCCAGACGTCTCCCATGTCGTATACGTGACCACGAGACAGGCCTACTGTCAAGTCTTTGCACAGCTTCGTCATGCACTCATTTTCAGGCCCTTGCTGCACCTCTGACACCGCTTGTTTTCTAATACGTCTTTCAAATGTCACCAAACATGCCAGATGATAGCAGCCTTCAACTGCAATCACATCATTCACCGCTGACAACGGTATGCTCATGACAGAGTCGTGTTTGACACGCTGGATCAAGTCATCTGACTTCTCCATTGTCTCCACCCTGTGCAGTTTCTTTGTGGTCTTCTTTTGGCAAAACATGCAGAGGGTCCAGTCAATCACTGGTGTTGAACATCTACGCTTTGTGGGAAAAGCCTGAGAGCCTGCACTTTTTGTGGTCGCCGATGCACCCATGGTCTGCTGCTGACTTCGCAGCCTTTTGAGTTTGCCTTCAGAGGTGAATAAAGAGTAGCATGATTTATGCCACTTGAGTTCCAATGCACTGAAATCATCCTTGGAATGACTTTCCAGTCTTTGTAAAATATCAAGATAGTAGGTATCTCCCAGGTTCTTTCTCTCATCGCCCACAGTCATAGTTCTTGCTTTTCCTTTTGCTGATGCTGTGCGCAGGTCACCAGCGCTGCTTTGGCAGAAGAAGCAACAATCCTCACTGACATTCTGACGTTTCCTCTTGCTCTTGATGACAGCTACAGGGTCCATTGCTGATGAGCTCCCTATCTGCAAAGACAAGTGGGAATGGCAGTATGTAGGAGCCACAGATATATTGAAACAATTCGAAACATACCTATCCTTTAGCAGTATTATTATTATTATTTTACCAGCTGGCACTGTCTGCACTCTTTTAATTGCATATACCAAACCAATGTCTGGCCAGCCAGTGCAGTGAAAATATTCAATATGTGAAAGTATGCTATTACTTGTACTATGGTAGTAGTAGGCACATGCGCACCTCACCCAGCATGCTAACTGTGGTTTTAATAGAAATAAAGACATCCAAAGTCATAGTTACATTCAATTATTATCCATAAAATCACAAAAATATGCTTTATGTGCTAATGATACACCTTTAAACACGTTGTTACATAGAGCCACCACTGAAATGCAAAAATTCGGAATTTTTCAGAATTTGACTTTTGTAACCTTGTATGGGACCTTCAAACCCAAAACTGAGAGTGGCATCCACCCACATCTTGTTTGGCATCCTCAATACTACTTATCTAAGGTGGGTGCCTGCTATTAACAAAAAACGCCGTTAAGTTTTTTCTAGAGGACTTTTCAATTTTTGGCCGGCCCACTATTACGACTAATAGAAAATAATTTCAACTCCAAAACTGTAACATTACACGAGTTTTTTACTTTCAAAAAAATAAACTGTCTCATTTTACATATTTTGTAATTTTCTGTCCAAAAATAAACTTCGATTTTTAGTGTAGACTGATGTTTTCGCATAGCACCGGGAACCCCTACCCCACCAGCACGTTCCGACACCCCAGGTTGAGAAACATTGCCTGTGAATATCTAATACAATATTTTCCACTCCTCGTTTTAATAGTTAGTAGCAATTAGGGACAGGAAAGTATGCCATAATCAAATCCCAAGCATACCATGATAGGCTATATATTAAAGTACTTATTGATACGCAATTAAAAAATGGCTGTAGGGAAATTAATTGTACATTGTACTGTATATATACACATAAATAATATGCAATAGTAATTACTATATTTAGCTGTTTACTATTCGCAAAGTACCCACTTACTTTAGTAGTATCAGATGATTAAAGTACAGGGTGTCCGAGAAATAACAACGGTTCAAAAATAATTATTAATATTTTTCTTACTAATTAATATCGATGCAATATATATGGTTGTTTACATTCCCAAACTTTTCATATTTAAAACACTTCTTCATGATGACCATCATTCGTCTCTACAGTTTATTTTTCGACGCTCAAACTTCATTAGAGCATTAGTAAGATGCTCTCGTGGAATGGATCCAATAATCTTGAATCTTTGGCGGAGTTCTGCCAGATACCTGGATTTTCATGATACACAAGTTTTAGCACAACCTCATAAATAAAAGTCAAAAGGGGTTAAGTTGGGTGATCAAGGTGGCCTATCCATCGCTAAAACACATCAATATGAACGGGATTCGCAAAATGTTAACGTTTGGTATACCATTCATTTTTCTTTGATGATTGTACTGTGACTGGAGTAAATTATCTTAATATACTGTGGACATTTTTTTCCTCCAACTGAGGGCTGCTGCAGTTGATATGAGAAGTGTAATTTATTCGCGACGTTTTAGCCGTAACCCTTCCTCAGCGTTGAAAAGGACGTGGTGGACCGATAGCATAGCCACCTCAATTACCTGACTTAACCTCTTTAGATTTTCATCTATGGGGGTATATTAGAACACTTGTGTATTGTGAAAAACCCAGTAGTCAAGCAGAACTCAGTCAAAGAAACAGAGGTCACTGGATCCATTCCACCAGAGCATGTTGCTAATGCTTTAATGGAGTTCGAGCGTCGAATACACACTGTAGCGACAAATGATGTTCGTTTTGTGAAAGTGTTCCAAACTTAAACAGTTTGCAAATGCAAACAACCATATATAAAAAAAAATTATGCAGGAAGGAGGGACCAAGGGCGAATGCCCGCAAAAGCCGACCCTCCCCCGTCAATAGAAGAAAAAGAGAGCCAAAATCAAGGTCCAGGGTTCTCGAGATGCCTGGACACTCAGCGTTTGAAAGATTGAAGGTCATAAAAAGGGGAAAAGGTGGATTGGGGAAGATTCTTCTAGAGTTGACCGGTTAAGTAGAAAAAGATTGAAAATACCGATTAACCATTGCGTTAGAGAGTTGGACAGAAAAGGAATGAGAATGTGTCGATAGTTGGAGGGTTGAGAGTGACCACCATTCTTTGGGATAAGCTGAATGAAAGCGAACTTCCAGCAGGAAGGAAAAGTACCAGCTGAGAGACAAAGACGAAACAGTTTGCCTAGACAGGGTGTCAGCACAGAAATACAGTTCTTAAGAAACGCCTTCCTAGAGTTCAGCCCAGATACTGCAGAGAGAACATCTTTAGAAGAGATTCTGATTTCAGACATAATAAAAACAGAGGGAGGAGGAGATGGAAGAACAGCAACGGAATCGTCCGGAATTTAGTTGGAAGCAAAGGTTTATGCGAAGAGTTCAGCTTTGTCATGAAAAGAGACGGCAACTGAGCCATCGGAATGGAAAAGAGTAGGGAAAGAAGAGGAAGTAATTTGTTGGAGAGGTTCTTAGCTAGATGCCAGAAAGAGGGAGAAGAATTAGAATTGGATAGGTTTTTCACATTTTTGTCGGATGAAGGAATTTTTGGCGAGTCGAAGAACAGATTTTGCACGATTCCGGCAGAAATATAAACAGAGTGAGAGTCAGGAGTTGGATGGTGACAGTACCTTCTGAAAGACTCCTCTTTGTTGCGGATAGCATTAGAACAAGTAAAGTTAAACCAAGTTTTTTTCGCATCAGTAATAGGAATAGAATATGGAATGTACGCCTCTATGCTCGAGAAAATCACTTGCGTAATGCGCTCAGCACACTCGGAAGGGCCCCGGCCGCGGAAGCAGTAATCATTCCATGGGAAATCATAAGAGTACTACTTAAGGGCCTCCCAATCAGCGGAGACAAAGTGCTAAAGGCACTCCAAGGAGATCGGAGATACGAGTAGGGTGTTGTACAATCTGCTCTAGGTCATTTAGGATAGAAAAGTTGTAAGTTGTAAGGGATTTAGTGAAATGAGAGAAAAACCAAAGGTGGTAGTGAACATTGAAATATCTTAAAATGGAGATTTTAGCAAAAGGAGAGTGGGATAAAATGTATTCTACTTTGGAAGTGAGTCAAACAATTTTGGATAGTCAGTAGAATTAGGAGAAAGGTAGACAGCGAAGATGTATTTAGTTCGAGATTGGCATGTACGGTAAGCCGTAGCCAGAGGGTATAGAATTCGGAGGATTCGAGTTCAGGAAGACGAGAACAAGTTAGGTCATTGCGTACATATGCGCAACATCCACCTTTGGCGTATATTGTATATTGTTCATATTTATTAATTAATAATAAGAAAAATGACAGATTATATTTGCACCATTATTTCTTCGACACCGTCTATATATCAAGAGAGTTAATATGATCCTACGTTATGTAAAAAAAATTGCCTTTTTTTACCTTATTTCATCACTTTTAGGTTTATATTTTAAATTAAATTACTTTTTTAGGAACATTAAAAAAAACACAAAAAGGGGTCGATGTTTTTTAAGAATCTTATAAAAACACGTTGTATTACTTAGTTGTGCGTAGCTTTGTATGTAAATGTACAGATGTCAATTTGAGGTTTCAAGTTTATTTTTAGCTAACCTAACTTTTCTTTAAAAGGAACTGCATGATAATTTGTCTTTCTATATCCACATGACATTTTGGCTGCAAAATTTTGCACTTTTTAAGCTTCTCTTAGTAAAGTCGAGGAGTTGCTTCTCCAAATGAGTGGACAGTAACCTTGGTTAATCTTGATTTTGCTTCCGTCCAAATTTTTTCAGTCTGACGAAGGTCAAGCTTGTTGCTCCACCTTAGACCTACAGCTTAACGTGGAATCCGAACTACGACCCACTACTGCAGTTAGAAACTACAAAATCCTTGCCCGGACTCGATCTCACGACCTTCCGATCAGCAGGCCATCGATTTAACCACTAGGTTACCCAGGGTGCCCATTTTTCTACCAACCAACCAAGTAGGATAGATAACTCATTACCAAACTATTTACAATCAATTTTTCGTTGATATGTTGAAAATGTTTCAGATTTTGCAGGTAAATAAAGTAACATTCACTTTTCTACGCAATGTATTCATGTGATGTTCTTCAACCATTTAATTCTACTACTAACGTTACCCCTTATTTCGTTGATGTAAAAGGCACGCGTTTATTAAAAATGATACGATGGCTTTTAACTGATTCAGAAATTGATATGACACAAGTATTTGAGTTTCTTCACATATCTTACTCGTGTATCGTTTTGATCCTATGAATATGTAAAGCCTTTTATTTGGATTTATATTCAAGTCTTTATTATTATATTGTCGTTCAGGTTAGATTAGTCTTTCGTTCTGATCATTATGATGTATCTGCTGATTAGTCTATAATGAAACTTTGTTCATGTAATCTAGTTCAGTGAATATAGAATATTGTAATTCATTTTTTGTTTCAGGCTAAACATCTCGTCTCCGTTTATTATTTTAAAAATTACTCACAACGACGTATCTCTCGTCCAAAATCGTTTTGAATTCTCAGAATTAATGCGACATACTGTATATATGCTTTTCTCAAATAATTTATTGAAACAAAATAGAACTCAAAAGCTTGCCTCCGACTCTGTCCTCACAAAAGGCTTTTCCTGACAACAACAATTGAACTGTTTTTAATGAAATTTTTAAAGCTCTGATGCACATCACCTCATAGAAATTTTGCGAGTAATGACTTAAGGACTCGTTCTCAAAAGTAATATTCATCTTACGGATCAGATCTGACCAGTCGACCATGGATGCGTGAAATGAGTGAGACATTTCCTTCGCATCTCAATGCTTACGAGACCACATTTTTATGGACATTGTCTGACAAACTTACGAATGTTAAAGAGTAATAAGTGAACCAATATTTATTTTTTTAATGTTTGAAGTTGAAGAATGTTTTATTATGAAATAATACTAAGCACGTGAAATGTTCAGAAAATAATGCGTCGAGTATTAATAGGTCTGCTCTTAATTTTCAGCATTTTTTTCATTACAAATCTGAGAAAATATCAAATACAAAAATAATTCTTTTTGGTACTTACGTATTAACGGGGGGCCACCACATATTGATGATTGGTTAGGTTAAGTTGTAATATTTTCGTTAGTTGAAAATTTCTAATACATCGTATATTTTAAATAGTAATATTTCTTAAAATATTTATAATGATTTATATTTCAAATATTTACAATGATTAATACATGTTACACATTAGAAAACATCATGAATAAGCCTAAAAAATTATTTTTTTTCAGAAAATTGTATAAAAAAATATTTTTAAAAATATTGCTATTTAAAAAATATGATGTATTAGAAATTTTCAACTAACGAAAATATTACAACTTAACAACCTAACCAATCATCAATATGTGGTGGCCCCCCGTTAATACGTAAATACCTTTTTTTCTTCTAACTAAATCTTCTAATATAACTGCTGAACTGTTTTCTATACTTACTCATACTGTATTTCACACACACACACACACACACACACATATATATATATATATACAACACGCCCCATTTCCAGTAATGAAATGTCCCAAGAAATTAAACGGAGAACAGATAGGGGTACCTTTAATAAAAATATAACCGATTATTCGTTTTCTTCAACCGTTTAAACTACTACGAAAGTTGCCCCTTATTTCGTTGATTGTAAAAGGCATTGTAAAATGTTATAAAAACAGAACACGATATATTCACAAACTTTTCTTTCATATTAACATAAAATAGGAGTAAATAAGCTTTCATTATTCGCCGATACGTCTTCAGATTCTCTACAACGAAATTTAGTCTGCACTCTTTCTCTCCACTTTTCTTCTCCGGTTCCATTCTACTTCGTTCTCTAGCCTTTCTTACGTCCTCTTTTTCTTTTCAAAGTATATATATATATATATATATATATATATATATATATATATATATATATATATGCACACCTGTACGTTTATTTCATGTTTAACTGTGAAATTCATCTTATATATATATATATGATGTTCATAGAGGAAAAAACAATTCCAAGGTTTTTCATGTATTTAAACACTTCGTCAGGAAATGCACAAAAGACAATGGAATCGGGTTTTTTCTTCCCTGTGGGTGTGTATCAGTAATTAATTTCACGTGTTTAATTGTGACATTCATTATTATTATTATATATATATATATATATATATATATATATATATATATATATATATATATATATATATAAACTTTACCCATACATCCCAAACAGGCTTCGATTTCCACGGGCAAGATGTTGCAAATCAGCCAGTCGATGTTCTTTTTTAGTTTCTCTCTCTCAAAGCATTACTCCACTCAGTGAGTCCCCGTTATCGATGTCCTAATGGTGTAAATAGTATTAAATGAAGGATCTTAAAACCCTTCGGCGTTCAATGGTTTGTTTCGGCGCTAGTTTTAAGGGTCTTGCGATACCCTGACATAATAACCCCCAGCACATTTATTTATCGTTATGACGGCACTCTTAAAGTGAACCTTATGTATATACATTAATTTCAACATGATATAATTAATAAAACAGTGAAGAATAGAACAGTTTTAAAAACTGCTTCAAAGAAGAAAGATTCGTGTGCTACAATTTGGCCAAACATTAAAAAGATTTTTTATATCATTTTGTAAGAAAAAAATTCCAGATATAGACTCCCCCCCCCACACACACCAAATTAAGGGGTCATTCGTATTTCAGACATTGTCGGTAGGAAATAAGTAAAACTCATCAATGTTTCCTGATGCCAAATCTAAAATAAAATTAATCTAACCCCTTACTATCCTGTGCTATCCTTGAAAAGAGAGCTACAGTTACCAGTTACTCAGCAATAGCTCTCTTTGTCTATTGCTAAGAACCTGAATTCACGTGTGCATAATTAATTATTGTAAAATATATGCAGTGTGTGTATATATATATATATATATATATATATATATTATATATATATATATATATTTCGTAGTAAACAGTACGCGTCCATATCTATTACAGTTTTTTTATCTACTTAGGCAAAATGTAGTGTATGCAGTAAGCATAAAATCCAAATTGTATTAAAGTTTAATATTGAATGGAGAGCACATGAACGGAGAGAATCAAATTGAGGATCAGTGCGTGTAAAATGGAGGGAAAAGATAGAAAAGGAGGCACAGTTGAGGGAAAATAAGAGAGGATAAAAGAAGGAACAGAAGAAACAACGTTCAAGACTTGCTTGGCTGCGAGAACACTTATTGATCAGGTGGCATCTCTCTCTCTCTCTCTCTCACTTTGTTGCTCTTCCTATTCACTATTTTCATTTTTTTTCACTTTTTGCACACACACACACACATACATACATACAATATATATATATATATATATATATATATATATATATATATATATATATAGGGTGAACCAAATGTAGGTGGACAGTAAATGATAACGTTTATTTTGAGAATACATATTTAATTTTTTTGTATACTATAATACAAAATAAAATTTAAATAAATTTAGTTATAATATTTAATATAATAAAACACAAACACCATAGTTATAATGAACACCATAGTTATAATATAATATAACACAAACCGTATTCAACCTACTGTCCACCTACTTTTGGTTCACCGTGTATATATATATATAATATATATATATAACCGGATTCACAGGTAATAAAAATAGTTTAAAAATATGTTGGCGAGTTCATAAGGAATCACTCAAAGTAAATAAATGTTTGAGTCTTTGTTCCATTGTATTTGACTGTTAAATCATTGGACCTCTTTATGGAACGCGACCAACAGTAAAGTTAAAAGATACTCAACAAAAAGAAACTTTACTATTTCTTAAACTATAACGGTCGTTTACAATTAAGAGCGAATTTTAAATGAAATTTTTATATATATATTATATATATATGTATTAGTGATGGATCGAATAACCGCAACCGCAACCGCAACCGCACTACAACCGCACACAAATTCACAACCGCAACCGTAACCGCAACCGCCGTTCCATAAGTGCGGTTGCGGTTGTAAAAGCTTAGTTAATTTTAATTTTAGGTTAATTAGAAATATTTCTTTTTTAAAAAGAAAATGATGGGTCTCCTTATGCGTGCTTAAACGTGACGTCATACGGCTGCCGTAGTAAAATTGGTTTAAACTGCGCTCTAAGTTATTACTCTGTGAGCTCCATGAAGTAACATTTATTTTTATTTAATTTTCTTCAAACTAAAATCGCCTTTAGTACAATAGTCAATAAAGCTTATTCCTGCTCGACGGACCTCTCGGGTTCGTGTAACTTGGTCAATGGCCTTGGTTGGCCAAAGGGTGGTTTCTCGAACATGACTCCCCCCAAAAGGGGGTAAAGAAGTGGTCTGTGTTAAAACGGACCTGCGCAGTCTCAACTCGCTGCTAGTTGACAACATCAGTCCTCGTTCTGCTTTGATTGTTATCGGTGTAATGTTATGAGCTCTTCATATCTACAACGGTTTTTCATATTGTGTAATGTTTAGTTTATTGAATAGCGATACAACTGTGATTGCATTATTGCTCTTAACTGTTACTGTATTGTAATTACTGACAGTGATAACTGATAAGTACTTATTTTTTATTTTTCGTGTTCACAGATTTTAAATTAAGATTTGAAACATTATATTAACAGAAATGGAGACCAGTGTGTGGTGGAAATATTTTAGTAAGGAATCCACTGATACTGCAAAATGTGATCTTTGTAATAAACTATATTCTCGCAAGGGACGTAGTACAACTAATCTTAAAAATCATATGAAGTCAATGCACAAAGAAGAATATGAACAATTAACTAATGAACAAACGAATTATCGAAAAAGAAATCAAAGGAAACCGCACTTGAACAAATGAAAAAAGAAACAAAGCAACGAAATGAGACAATAGATCAGTTCTTTCCAAAAACTAAAGTTTGGGATATAAATAACCACAAATCAAGATCTCTGAATCAAAAGATCGCCGAAATGATTGTAATGGACGATTTGCCTTTCAGTCATGTTGAGGATATAGGTTTCATGAGGCTGTTACGTGAAACTAGTCCACAATATAAAATAAAACAGAGACATTTTTACGAAAACCTTGTCTATAACAAAATGTACCCTTTGGCTGTGGATAAAGTGAATGACATACTGAAAGACATGAAAGATAGCAAACTGTCATTTACTACTGATGCTTGGTCAGATACTTCTGCTGGTGTATCTTTGATGTCACTAACGGGCCACGGCATAAACAGCAAATTTGAAAGAGTTAATTTAGTGTTGTGTGCTGAACCTCTTAATGAACGACATACTGGTGAATATGTGTCCCAAAAATTTGATGAAATGATCAAAATGTGGCACTTGGACGCAGCTGTGCATATAGTGATGAGAGACTCAGGAGCGAATATTAAAAAAGCTCTATTTCTCAGTGGTGTCAACAACTTGAACTGCACTGCCCACAAACTCCAACTAGTGATCAAGTCAGGATTATCTACTCAGAAATCTGTCTCTGATGTTATTGCCAAGGTACGCTCCATAGCTGGCCACTTTAACCATTCAACGCAGGCCCAGGATGAGCTGAAAAAAATTCAAAGTCGTCTTGACAAATCGCAGCTTGCAGTTATGAATGACACTCCAACAAGGTGGAACAGCACTCTTCACATGTTGGAGCGAATATCAAAAGTTAAAGAGCCCCTTTGCCTGTACTTTGCTATTAATTCCAAAGTGAGAGATCTAACTAAAGCTGATTTTTCTTTGATCGACCAATGCGTCAAGATTCTGAAACCATTCGATGAGATCACCAGAAGTTTGAGCTCTCGTTCCTCCTCCATATCAGAAGTAATTCCCTTAGTAACTTCACTAAAAAGATATCTGAATGACTTGAGCGAGAGTACTGAAGGAGTAAAGAGTATGCTTCTCACAATGAGTACTGAACTTAACAGAAGATTTGACACTAGAAGTAAATTTTCTATATTCTGTCGCGACCTATCTCGATCCTAGGTACAAGGGAAAATTCTTCTCTAGTCCAAATGTTTTGAAGCAGGTTCAGGAAGAACTAGGAAGACTGTGTGAAAATGTTGATGTGACAAACCCTGAACCAGTCAAAAAGCAGCCAAAAAGAGCCAGAATGACTGATTCTCCTGAGCCAAGTTCTTCAAAGTCGTCACTACTGGACTCGATGAACGCATTTTTGAGTTCAAGCAGTGAAGAAGAAGAAAGTTCACCAAGGATCAACAAGAAGATGCGAGTTCTTCTAGACAACTATCACAAAGAAAAAAGAATTGCTCCCGACAATGATCCTCTTCAGTGGTGGAAAGATAACGAACTAAAATACAAAGAACTTGGCTGTATTGCAAGAACATATCTTGCTTGCCCTTCAAGTAGCATTCCAAGCGAGCAGCTCTTCAGTGGAGCGGGAACGTTGTACGATGAGAGGCGTTGCCGCTTGAAAGGTGAAAATGCAGCAAAAATATTATTCTTGAAATTCACACTGCCTGTCATTAAGTTTGACATCAGTTTTTCAAATGAATAATAATCCATAACTTTCCAATGGGTGGAGGCTGGGGAAAGTGGTAGGTGGGATGAACAGTGCGATGGGTCCTCGTCCCTCATCCTGGTAACACACTTAGTGCAAAATATGGTTTTAATTAATTTGACCTATTCTTTCATAATAGCTATATAAGTTTAGAATATACTTCATTTAAATAGTATTTATTTAGTAAATACCTTATGTTGAACACAAGTTTTGCAACACACAAATAGCGGTAGCGGTGTATTGCAAAACTTGTGTTCAACATAAGGTATTTACTAAATAAATACTGTTTAGTATATATTATGTACCAAGTGTGGCTAAATCGCACTATAGTGGCTAAATCCAGTTAATAATTACGCATTTTTCCTAGTATATGATAACCGCAACCGCAACCGCGGTTGGAAAAAATTCGACAACCGCAAACATAACCGCAACCGCGGTTGTGAAAAACCGACCACTCGATCCATCACTAATATACTGTATATAATATATATATATATATAATATATATATATATATATATATATAGGGTGAACCAAATGTAGGTGGACAGTAAATGATAACGTTTATTTTGAGAATACATATTTAATTTGTTTGTATACTATAATACAAAATAAAATTTAAATAAATTTAGTTATAATATTTAATATAATAAAACACAAACACCATAGTTATAATGAACACCATAGTTATAATATAATATAACACAAACCGTATTCAACCTACTGTCCACCTACTTTTGGTTCACCGTGTGTATATATATACAGTATATATATATATATATATATATATATATGATGATGAATTTCACAATAAAACACGTGAAATGAATAAATGCTGCAAACCCACAAGGAAAAAAAAACGATTCCAAGGCCTTTCGTGTATTCAAAGCTACACCTCGTCAGGGAATGAAGATAAAAGGCGAGAAGCCCATAAATACCCTAATATCTAACGTTTTACCGGTTTGGCCTATATATACTGAGTTACATTGTGTACATCCAATCGAATACACACAGCCAACAACATTATCAGGGCTATTCTTTATTAGGCGTGATTTAACAGTATTATTATACTTAAAGATTACATTAATGCCAATTGCTTTAAGTACAGTTGGAAGGTATTGAAAATTAACATGGTAAGGTAGGCTAAGGATATTTTTACGCTGAAATTCCTTTACAATTACATTATTATAATACCCATTCTTGGCTTTCTTAAGACAGTTATCTAAAAATGAAGTAGGATAACATAATTTAGTACCAATATTCATGATATTGCATAACTCGGAATCTAAAAATTCAGGACTGACAACTCTCAATGCTCGAAGAAACATAGCAGAGAAAATAGAGGATTTAATCGAAGGATGATGGTCAGAATAAAAATGCACATAAGAGTTATTATTAGTAGGCTTACGGTAGACTTCATATTTGAACTGATTAGAGCATCTCCAAATTTTTAGATCAAGAAAAATTTGGAGATGCTCTAATCAGTTCAAATATGAAGTCTACCGTAAGCCTACTAATAATAACTCTTATGTGCATTTTTATTCTGACCATCATCCTTCGATTAAATCCTCTATTTTCTCTGCTATGTTTCTTCGAGCATTGAGAGTTGTCAGTCCTGAATTTTTAGATTCCGAGTTATGCAATATCATGAATATTGGTACTAAATTATGTTATCCTACTTCATTTTTAGATAACTGTCTTAAGAATATATATATATATATCATCTTGTAAAGTTAGTTTAAAGTGTAAAAGATATTTTTTATGACAAACCTAATGAGAATGACGTCATAGTTACTTAAATGATTTAAAAACATGACTTTAAATAATGTTGTTAATTATACGAAAGTAATACTCCACATTTTATCCGCTAATTCTTTATTATACTCGAATTAAAATACTTATTCCTTCACCAACTGCTGAT
The DNA here is from genome assembly GCA_023014485.1 of Bathynomus jamesi. Lineage (NCBI taxonomy): Eukaryota > Metazoa > Arthropoda > Malacostraca > Isopoda > Cirolanidae > Bathynomus > Bathynomus jamesi. The sequence continues at coordinate 183,120 of JAJOZX010001653.1, forward strand.
TCTCGATGGTATTTCGAATATTTTACATTAAGTTCAAGTTACATCTTGTCAGAGAATGTAAAGCGAGTGCTTCAGAGATGTAAAACAGTGAAAGAGGGCAATAAATGTTCGCTACATATTCGGTTCTTTAAAACTAACTCCAAAACATTACATTCCAATGACTCTCTTTGTCGTGGGTTTGAGTAGTTTTCTAGAAAGATTGAGTGAGCTTGTCCTTATCCTGGGAAAATGTTGATGACGATGATGGAGAGAGTTGTTTCGTCATTTTGTAAATGTAGTTCTGTCAAATGTATTTTTTACTTTCGGTTTGAAAGAAACATATATATATATATATATATATATATATATATATATATATATATATATATATATGAAAAATAACGTGAAAAATATTTATGATGAATAAAACCACGAATGAAAGGAAACACAGAGTGGTGCTCAAGCGCTTTCGTTTAATGACATCCTCAGGAACACTGAAGTAAATAAAGAGTTCAAGACTATATATAGGTTACAAAAAAAATATATATATATATCCCAGAAGAGTTCCTTGTTCCATGCACGGTCTGTGTGTATCATAAAAAACTCAGGGGACCATTCTGAGTTCATTCCCATCTTGAAACGGACATGTTATGTGCCTTGAAAAGTGGACGCTCAATTCTGCCAGTTGAGGTTTAAGTTTTGGTTTTTGGCTAAAAATATAATAGTTACCCCTTTTTCTTTGATGTATTCAATCTGACGTGAAGGCAGCGAGTCTTTTTCTTATATTGAGGTTCTAAATGTAGCAGGGCTAGGCTGCTTTAAACCCTAGATCCATGTCCCAAAGCTGGATCCTGTCTGCTTTGCAGATAGCTGGTGAGGGAAGCTATATTTATGGACCTCTTTGCGAGAGACCCGTTGCCCACGTCGGGCTAGCATCATGAAAAAGAAAAACTATGGTATTTGTCATTTACCATTACTTATTCGGACTATAGTGGATTTAATTATCCCAGAAGAGTTCCTTGTTCCATGCATGGTCTGTGTGTATCATATATATATATATATATATATATATATATATATATATATATATATATATATATATATATATATATATTAACATATTATTAATTACGGATGACGAGAATTAATACATTTAATAATTTAGAATTTTAATATAATTATATATATTAGGGTGACAACTTCTTATAGGGATAAAATTTGAAATTCAAAAAATTTGCCGGCCATTTGTCCAATGCTGCCACCCTATGAGGAAACACCGTAGACGAAATCTCATGGAATTCGGAAAGCATTTAGGGGTGCCTCGAGTCACATGAATGAAACTGTCGCGCGGAAGAAATTTCAAGAATGAACGAGTTTCGACAACGCTTCAAAAACAAAAATGTTTCGAGAATGCAAGTGTATTATATAATTTAATAGAATTGTTTCCTTTATTTCATACTATAGATTATGCAAATCGATTAATTTATTTCATTAAATTAAAATTTTCATAAATAAATCGTTAAATAATATGATGTGTATCAATCTTTGGATGATCAGCTTTTGGTGCTTCAAGTTCATTTTGCATACGACTGCCTGACTGAAAACAACGCTTAGAAGTTCTCTCCCGATTCTTTTAAGATATCTAAGGTAATATTTTTTTTTTGATACATTGATTATATTATTATTGGAAATTGTTCTAGAAAAGTTTCATTAATTGTTGGCATAGTTTGATGTTTAAATTATATAAATTTGGAACTGAATTTGATTTCCTATGATAATATATATACGAGTATATAAATATATATACAGGGCCGTCGAGAGGGGGGGTCAGGGGGGCCAGTGCCCCGGGGCCGGGTGTCTGGGGGCCCGCAGGAGAATAAAAAAAATCGTAAAAAAATAAATAAGGATCATAATAATCATTAAGAAATTGTGACGTTTTTTCATTCAGAGCTCCTTACATGTAATTTCTTACATGTAATATCTGAGTATCCTAAAAGTCAACACTAAAATTCATCAATCTGACACATTTTTTCAAATGTAGCTTCCGTTCTCACGCTTTGTGGTATGATCGAAAGTAGCCAAGGTCAATAAACTTGAGAAATATTTAACCAAATCTCTCACTTGTGTTTTGGGTGTTGCACGAAGAGGTTTGAAACACTTGAACTATTGAATTACTTAATTTTTATAAAGTTAAATATTATATTATTAAAGTTATACATATATATATATATATATATATATTAATAGATTTATTGCATATATATAATGCCTTGACACTTGGTGTGGGGGCCCGTAATGTTTGCTAGCCCTGGGGCCCGTTAATGGCTCTCGACGGCCCTGTATATATATATATATATATATATATATATATATATATATATATATATATTACAATATAAATGAGATCTTTAAAAATGGAATCATAATACGAAAAAAATTAATGCTTTGATTCTTATTTTAATTTAATATACGTTTCTTTTCTTTTCTTAGGCCCAATGGCGACTACCCGCACAGCGAGTCAAATTTGGCTCATTGGCCATCCCATACCCGAGATCAAGGGCGCACGGCTTCCTTCAATTGGAGACGTTTTACGCCTGTTTTTTCACTTTCACATAGAGCACAAGAAGACAGTGAACGACTCAGCGAAGGAGGTGGCATCATCAGTCATTGGTTACTGGGAGAAATCCCGGATACCTACCATCACAGAGAAGAGCATTGGTCGAAAAGTGGTAGATCTTTTTCTTACTTGGAAGCTTCTCCAGAAAAATCGTGCTCGCGCTACGGAAACCCAGCGGAAAAAAGAAGATGAGTTCCGTGATAATTTGGAAAATCTTTTCGATGTCGCCCACCCTAAAGCGATGGAACTTTTGACCATCGAAGAAGATCGAGCCTTCCTTATTGCTCAGCGAGAAAAAGGGAGGAGGGGAGTAATGGGAGGAGTTGACAAGAAAATGGCTCATTCTGTCATGCGTCGGGAACAAACTGAAAGACGCCTAGCTCAGCACCAACCTCAAGCCAATATTACTTTTGAAAATATTGAGCTGGAATCTTCTTCTACGTCTGAAGCACCAAGTTCTGCGCCATCATCTGAAGACTCACCGCCCGCCTCTCCTGAAAAACGCAAGTGTTATGCTCGTGGCACTATCCAAGTCATCACTCCCGAATTGGCAAGTACATTGGATCGCACAGGAATCAGTCATCGTTCAGCACACGGATTATCGACGCTACGGCTAGAAGCCTCGGCCATAACTCACAAAAACTCGCGCTCAACTATGAAACCATTAGAAAATCACGAGAAAGGCTCCGTTCGGCGACGGCAGAAAAGATTAAACAAAGGTTCACACCCAACGAAGTGCTCACTGTTCACTGGGACGGAAAAATTCTACCAGACGATGAAGGTGGTCGGTGTGACCGACTAGCCATTTTCGTAACCGGAGTTGATACCGAGAAGCTCTTGGGTGTACCTAAGCTGACATCAGGAACGGGTGAGGTCATCGCCTCGGTGGTACATGCTGCGCTCAAAGAATGGAATGTGTCAGAAAAGGTATCAGCTATGAGCTTCGACACTACAGCTTCAAATACTGGTTACTTGTCTGGGGCATGCGTAATTTTGGAGCAGAAACTCGGCCGCCGACTCTTATACCTTGCATGTCGCCATCACATCCTAGAACTTGTCGTTGAGAAGGCGTACATGGAATGCATGGGACCATCATCTGGTCCAGATATCCTCCTATTCTCCCGCTTCAAAGAGACGTGGAATACAATTTGCCAAGATAAGTACAAGACCCTGTCAGACCTTCCATCGAGTCTGAATGAGAATCGAGAAGAACTGATCGCTTGCTGGAATCTATATCTGACAAAACATCAGCCGAGGGATGATTACCGTGAATTCTTGGAGTTGTCGATTACAATCCTTGGAGGTAATTTACCTAACTTTAGGTTTCGGCGACCTGGAGCACTTCACCGAGCACGTTGGATGGCAAAAGTAATTTATTCATTAAAAATCCTGCTGCTTTCCCATCAGTTCAGACTTACAACTCGTGAAATGTCTGGCTTAAAACGATTTGTATTTTTTGCCCTGGAGTTATATGTCAGCGCGTGGTTCACGGCCAGCAGTCCTTCATCTGCTCCCGCGAACGATTTGAAGCTTCTTCAAGACCTAGCAAAGTACCACGATGAAAAGATCTCAGCATCCTGCCTTAGTGTCCTCGGTCGTCACTTATGGTACCTCAGCGAGTACTTGATTGGTCTCGCACTCTTTGATAAAGGTATCAATGCAACGACGAAAAAGAATATCGCTCGATCAATCCTCGAAAAAGAAGCTGCTGAAGATCCTCCAAAGCGAGCCCCAATACCTGCTGTTTCTTCCATTTCAACAAAGCAGCTCTCGGACTTTGCCTCGAAAGGATCAAAGCTTCTCTTTGAACTTCTAAAAATTAATGATGGTTTCTTGTCCAAGGAACCAGAGACCTGGCCGGACGACGAAGATTTCAAGACTGGTTTGACTATAGTTGAAGGACTAAAAGTCGTCAATGACATGGCAGAGAGGGGAATTGCCTTGATCCAGGCCTTCAATACAAAGATTACGAAGAATGAAGAACAGCGCCAACATCTCTTGCAGGTTGTTGAGGATCATAGGAAGTCTCAGCCTGGTACATTGAAAAAGGGGTATGGCTTGAGGAAAAGCAAGAATTAATGGGTGGTCTACAATTGAATGAAAGACACCCTGGAATATATTTAGTAAATATATTATTTACTTATTACGATTGGAGTACGCCTGCACTTAAACCTTATGAACTAAAACTAACGTTTATTTACATTAATTAAAAAAAATATTAATTTATTTTTACTAGGTAATGAATAATTAATTTTTGTTATAAGGAGAATTATTTACCTCACTTGAGACACCCTTAAATATTATCTGAATGACCTAATATTTACAGTACATTGTTTTCTCATGTAGTAGCAGCATTGAACAAATGGCCAATAAAAAACTCCAACTTTCGATTTTTATTGTCACCCTAATATATATATATATATATATATATATATAATATATATTACTTACTTTTGTTTACTTTTGTTGAGTTTGAACGACGGTTCAGGATCGACCTGCGGTCGACCCCTCTGCAGCATCCCGCCTCATTTGCGGGACTTGGTGAAGGAGGGAATTGCTCTCTGATCGCCTCCTGCCCTCGTAGCCAGCCACGCATGGCTGGTCAGGGACTTTGCACAAGAATCTGTCCAGCTGGTTCTTGAAGTTATTCAGGTTGGTGTGCTGGAGATTCCTCACTTCTTTTGGAAGGACATTGAAAAGCTTTGGGCCCCGTATTCTGAGGGTATTTTCCATCCTCGTTTTCATGGCTCCTTGTCCCACCGCAGCTGGGACCGTACAAAATCTGCCTCTTCTCTCATTCCAGTTTGTTTCTATTTCATTTCTGAGGTTAGGGACAGAGCCCTCAAGTATGTTCCATATGTATATTATTGTGTACCGCTCTCGCCTTCTTTCAAGAGAGTAGAGTTCCAGGGATTGTAGTCGAGACCAGTAGTCTTCACCTTCCGTTTCCTCTATCTTAGACGTAAAAGTCCTTTGTATAGCTTCAATGCTCGCAATGTCTCTTTTCTGTGTGGGCTTGTGAGTACTGAGCAATACTCAATTATTGGTAGGACTAGACTATTCCATAATTTGAGCATGATGTTTGCTTTTCTGCTGCGGAAGCTCCTCCAGATGATTCCCATTATTTTTCTAGCCGTTGTGATTTTGATTTTAGAGTGCTCTCTGAATTCTGCATCCGACGACATTATTACTCCAAGATCCCTGACTTGTGGATTTGGTGTTATCTGTTTGGCTTGCGGAGTTTTGTACCCTTTTTTCTGTAGCTCTTTGTTATTACCATATCTTAAAAGTTGGAATTTTTCTTCGTTTAACTTCATATTGTTGTCTTCTGCCCACTGGAATAATGTTTCAATGTCGTTTTGTAGTTTTCTTACGTCATCTTCGTTCAATATTTCCTTACATATCTTCGTGTCATCTGCGAAGCATGATACAATACTGTCCTTAATATCTGTATCAATATCTGCAATCATTATTATGAACAGCGAGGGAGCTAATACTGTCCCTTGTGGGACAGAGCTCACGACTTCCGAGACTTCCGATTTAACTCCGTTTACCACCACTCTTTGCGTTCTTTGCGTCAAGAAATTAAATATCCACCTTCCTAGCTTTCCAGTAATTCCTGTATCCTTAAGTTTGTGTGCTATGATTCCATGGTCACATTTATCGAAGGCTTTAGCAAAATCAGTATATATTACATCAATGTTTTGTCCTCGACACAATGTTCCTAATATTTTCTCCTGGTGGTCTAGTAGCTGTGACAGGCATGATCTACCCGCCCTGAAGCCATGTTGATTTGGGTTGTACAAGTCTTTTTCTTGTAGGTAGTAGGTAATTTTGGCTCTAATTATGCGTTCAAAACACTTTATAAGGTGTGAGGTGAGAGCCAATGGCCGATAATTTTTGGGCATTGCTCTGTTACCACCTTTAAATAGGGGGGCAATATTCGCGTTCTTTAAGGGGAGTGGGATTTGTCCTGTGTCGAGTGATTTCCTCCATAGTAAGTATAGCGGTTTTGCAATACTCTCTTTGCATTTCTTCAGAAATGTGACACTCCATGTGTCTGGCCCTGGCGTTGAATTGTCTCGCATCTGTGATAAGGCCGTAATTACATCTCCTTCCGTGAACTCGAAGTCCATTAATAGGTTTGTGCCGGGATTTGTTCTTGGTTGATCCGTTTCAATGTCGAAAAACTCGTCTGGGTTTTCCACTTCCATCTCGGACTTAGGGGTGCTAAACACAGATTTAAATTGTTCCCTAAGCAGTTCACTTATTTCTTTCGGGTCATTTGTGTATTCGGCCTCCCCGTCTATCAACGGTCCAATACTCTCTTTACACTGCATTTTCCTTTTCGCAAAAGTGTAGAAGTATTTTGGGTTATTTTTTATGTTTTCTGCTACCTTGTTTCCTCCTCGTTTGTCTTATGTATGAATGTTTGCTTTAGGTCCATTTCTATTTCGCCAAGTTTCCTCTCTAGTTTGAGTCTCTTTGCATCAGTTCTGCATCTGTGGAGATGTTTTACGGTTTGTCTTCGTTGCCTGAATAGAGTCCTGATTTTCCTCTCGAGCTTGCTACGTTTTCTTTCCTGTCTCTCTGGAATATGTTTCAGTATTATAGGTTTGGTTTCCGTCTCTATTATACATAGTATTTCTTGTGGAGTCTTCTCGTGTAGTAGCAATTCCCAATTTACCTCCTTTAAATCTTTATTTACGTTTTCCCAATTTACTTTCTTTGAATTTATGTTTAAGCCTTCAAATATTCCATCTGCCTCTTTGGATGCGTTTTCGGACCTCTAGGTGCTAACTTCAATTGTATATCGATGAGGTTATGGTCGGAGAACTTTGTGTGCGTTACTTTTTTATTTATTATTATCTCGTTGTTATTTGTCCACATTAAATCCAAAACGTTCTCCTTTCTCGTGGCTTCACAGATTTCCTGGGTAAGGGCGTAATGTTCCATAATATCTAAAAAGCATTGTTGCTTGGGTTCTGTCATCTTTAGTAATGTTGCCATGAAACTTCTCAACATATATAACTTCATCATTTTTTCTCCATGATATGAATGGGAAATTAAAATCTCCGAAAATTAGAATATTTGTTGCTGGAGTTTCAAGTAATTTTAATATGTTTTCTATTTCATTTGTAGCAAATTGGAATTCACTTTTTGTGGTGTTTGGTGGTCTGTAGATGTTCATAATGGTTAGGTTCAGTTCTTTTACTTCTAATATAATAACTTCAACTGTGCTGTTTGATTTCTTTACCCTCACTTCACATGTGTAAGTGTTTTTCACGTAGATACAACACCCTCCTCCTCGTCTAGCCACTCTATCTGCTCTGTATATGTTGTAGTCCAGCAATGCTATTTCAGTATTCTCGATGCAGTTTTCACAGCCTTTTTCGCACTTATGTAAGTGTGTTTCCGTTAGGCATATGATATCTATCTATATATATATATATATATATATATTTTTTTTTTTATTTTATTTATTTTTTTTTTTCATAAATATTTATGATCTTCTATTGTTCAGCTGTCTACTTCGTTTAATTAGGAAATGTTCAGGAGGGAATTTGATTTTACTGTCTTTGTGCATATATAGGATCACCTTTGCTTTCGATACAATAAATAAATTTAAAAAAAATAATAGAGGTGCTTGATCTAGCGGATCATTAAACAGCAAAGTTTATCTCGATATCATAAACCCTGCGACAAACCAATTTTCAGAACGTTGTTGAGCATAATTGTATATATATATACAGTATATAATATATATATATATATAATATATATATAATATATATATATATATATATAGTGATGGATCGAGTGGTCGGTTTCACAACCGCGGTTGCGGTTGTGTTTGTGGTTGTCGAATTTTTTCAACCGCGGTTGCGGTTGCGGTTATCATATACTAGGAAAAATGCGTAATTATTAACTTGATTTAGCCACTATAGTGCGATTTAGCCACACTTGGTACATAATATATACTAAATAGTATTTATTTAGTAAATACCTTATGTTGAACACAAGTTTGCAATACACCGCTACGCTATTGTGTGTTGCAAAACTTGTGTTCAACATAAGGTATTTACTAAATAAATAATTTAAATGAAGTTATTCTAAACTTATATAGCTATTATGAAAGAATAGGTCAAATTAATTAAAACCATATTTGCACTAAGTGTGTTACCAGGATGAGGACGAGGACCCATCGCACTGTTCATCCACCTACCACTTTCCCAGCCTCCACCCATTGGAAAGTTATGGATTATTATTCATTTGAAAAACTGATCAACTTAATGAAAGGCAGTGTGAGTTTCAAGAATAATATTTTTGCTGCATTTTCACCTTTCAAGCGGCAACGCCTCTCGTCGTACAACGTTCCCGCTCCACTGAAGAGCTGCTCGCTTGGAATGCTACTTGAAGGGCAAGCAAGATATGTTCTTGCAATACAGCCAAGTTCTTTGTATTTTAGTTCGTTATCTTTCCACCACTGAAGAGGATCATCGTTTAAACAATTTTACTACGGCAGCCGTATGGACGTCACGTTTAAGCACGCATAAGGAGGACCCATCATTTTCTTTTTAAAAAAAGAAATATTTCTAATTAACCTAAAATTAAAATTAACTAAGCTTTACAACCGCAAACCGCACTTATGGAACGGCGGTTGCGGTTACGGTTGCGGTTGTGAATTTTTGTGCGGTTGTAGTGCGGTTGCGGTTGCGGTTGCGGTTGCGGTTATTCGATCCATCCATAATATATATATATATATATATATATATAGATATAGAGAGAGAGAGAGAGAGATAGAGAGAGAGAGAGAGAGAGAGAGAGAGAGAGAGAGAGAACGTTGTTTAGCATAATTGTGTATATATATATATATATATATTATATATATATATAGAGCGAGAGAGAGAGAGAGAGAGAGAGAGAGAGAGCGAGAGTGAGAGAGAGAGAGTGAGAGAGCAAGAGGGAGAGTTACAAGGAGTTACACGGAAAAGAAGTACCTCAAAAGGCCTTGCGGCCCATACCAAGGAGGTACCAATGGCGGAGCACCGACAATTCAGCGCAGGACAATTCAGCGCCGACAATTCAGCGCCGACAATTCAGCGCCGACAATTCAGCGCAAAGACAATTCAGCGCAAGACAATTCAGCGCCGACAATTCAGCGCAAGTCAGTACAGTTAAAAGTTTAGTTAAAAAATAATAAAAATAAATCGCAATAAATAAAAAAGAGAAAAATTTGTATATTTATATATATGCTAAATTGGGTCTGTATCGAAGGAGTGACATTTCAAAGGAGTGACATAACAAAGGAGTGACATAAATACCGTAACGAAGGAGTGACATAACGAAGGAATGACAAATCGGAGATAAAATTCAAAGGAGTATAATTATTAACATTTTATTTAAAAAAAACAAAATTTGTTAGAATTGTTAAAATTAAGATTTTATTTCAAAAACTAGAAACCTAACCTAACCTAACCTAACAGTTGCAAGCCTCTCTTCCCTCTGGATTTGTTCTTTCTTCTTCTTTGTTGGTATTTTCGCGCTGAATTGTCTTCCGCTGAATTGTCTTGCGCTGAATTGTCTTTGCGCTGAATTGTCTTGCGCTGAATTGTCGGCGCTGAATTGTCGGCGCTGAATTGTCCTGCGCTGAATTGTCGGGTCACGACCAAGGGCAACGGGTGCCACGGAAAATTTATGATCTTCTATTGTTCAGCTGTCTACTTCGTTTAATTAGGAAATGTTCAGGAGGGAATTTGATTTTACTCTCTTTGTGCATATATAGGATCACCTTTCCTTTCGATATAATAAATAAATTTAAAAAATAACAGAGATGTGTGATGTAGCGGATCATTAAACAGCAAAGTTTATTTCGATATCATAAACTCCTACGACAAACAATTTTCAGAACGTTGTTTAGCATAATTGTATATATACAGGGCGTCCAAAAAAATGTATACACACTTTAACAGCTGATAGCTCAATTGATGTTTCTTTCTTTCCAAGTTTAAACCCATTAGAATTAATAATGGCAGTCAGACTAAAGCTTTGAACAAAGGAAATTCATTAAACTAAAATGCTATACTGGAAGTGTGAAAACGCAGTTGAAGTGCAAAGACAGTTTAGGAGGGAGTTTTCAAACAGATCCACCAACGCGACTTACCATCACTCGAATTAGAGATAAGTTTGAAGCCGATGGAACTGTTCAGAATGTCCACAAGAAGCGTTCCGGAAGACCACGGACATCGACAAGCCCCACAAAGCAAGAAAGAGTACTGGAAACGTATCACCAAAGTCCAAGAAAATCTGTGCGGCAAGCGAGTCGTGAGGTAGGAATTTCAGTCGTCTGTCCAACGCATTTGAAGCGCTGTCATGGAAAGTTTACATTCCAAGATTAGTCCATGCTATTAATGAAGATGATGATCCGGACCGAAGAGTGGAGTATTGCGAGTGTGTACTTGGCACGATGTGGATGTGGATTGGACGAAGGGTTTTCGTAGAATACCCTCCGCGTTCACCAACCTCACACCACTAGACTTTTTTTTATGGGGATACTTAAAAGACAAAGTCTACGCTATAAAACCTGCAACAGTCGCTGAATTGAGAGCAGCCATTGAACGAGAATGCACCACATACCAAACGAAATGTTTCGTGATGTTTGCGATTCCATTGCGTTCGCGTTATCAGCAGTGCCTGGACCAACGGACGTCGTTTGAAAACAGGCGTTGAGAAAACAATTAAATAATGTCTGTAGATTTCTATTACATTTTGAAAATGAAATGTATTTTAATAAACACTGCCTTTATAATTATTTAAAGTGTGTATACATTTTTTTGGGACGCCCTGTATATATATATATATATATATATATATACATAGAGAGAGAGAGAGAGAGAGAGAGAGAGAGAGCAAGAGGGAGAGTTACAAGGAGTTACAAGGAAAAGAAGTACCTCAAAAGGCCTTGCGGCCCATACCAAGGAGGTACCAATGGCAACGGGTGCCACGGAAAATTTTACACACCCTCAAATAGTATGCAAGATTCGGTCTAACATTTTCTTGAACAGATCCACAGAGGAACTGTTCACAACTTCTGAAGGTAGCCTGTTCCACGTGTCACAGATCTTATACGTAAGGTAATTCCCACACACACTAGTCCAAAACCGTTTCAAATCCAACTTCCAACCATTGTTGCGAGTTGGGTTATCGTTTAACCCTTTAAGCCCTGAATTTTTTGTAGGGTTAAGTTATGAATGCTTGTATTTGAAACGTTAGCAATTTGTACCTTCAGTCCTTAAAGGGTTAAACTAAACATGCTTCTAAAATCGACATTGTTGAACCCGCGTAAGAACTTGAAAACCTCGATGAGTTGACCGCGCAGCCTCCGAGTTTCCAACGAAAACAAATTCAGGGCGCGTAAGCGTCGATTGTAGCCCATATGCCCTAACGGAAGGGATTAACTTGTGGCCCTCGCCTGCACTCGCTCCAGCCTCTCAATATCTTTCCTGAGGGTGGGCGACCAGAACTGCACAGCATACTCCAGGTGCGGCCGAACCAGAGAATTGTACAGAGAGAGCACAATCTTGTTCCGAAATCGAAATTGCCTCCTCATATAACCCAACAACTTCTGGGCTTTCTTTTCCACCTCTACGCACTGTTTGGTAAACTTAAGGTCACTGCTAATTAGCACACCCAAGTCCTTTTCCAAATCAGTGGCCTCGATATTACTTCCTAACATGGAGTAGTCCGACTTGGGATTGGCGTAGCCAATGTGCATGACCTTGCATTTACCCAAGTTAAACGGCATTTGCCATTTTTCGGACCACTCTCCTATCCTACCTAGGTCCGCACGCAGTTGCTCGATCGCCTCGGGCGTCCCAACATTGGCCCCAAGCTTCGTGTCATCCGCGAATTTGGCGATCCTACTGACGATGCCACCGTCGATATCATTTATGTAAATGATAAACAACAGTGGCCCTAAAACGGAACCCTGAGGAACCCCGCTAGTGACCGAGGCCCAACCCGAACTAGCGAGAGAGAGAGAGAGAGTGAGTGAGAGGGTGAGCGGGGAAGAGAGTGCGCGAGAGGGGGAGAGAGAGAGGGAGAGCGAGAGAGAGATCTCTGCTAGCTCACCCTGGCTACCAACCGTGGAAGGACGCGCCGCCACCGGGTGTCGAACCCGACGCATATAAACGTGTGTGCGTAATATTTTATGGGGTTATAGACGGGTGTGTACGTGCCAAAACGAGGTATACACTGTGCCAACTGGCTGATAATGCCTGGAGGCACTGACTGATTAAGCCGACTGGCTGATTAGGGGCCTATAAGACAAAGTCCGCTCGGCTGAAGTCTTAATATGCGCTTGGCTCCTGTCAAACGAACACCTCTCTTCCTCTCTCTCCTTCTCATCTCTCTTTCTCATGGGGGATAACTCCGCCTCCAAGTTGCATAACCCTTGTTGCTCTTGCAACCCCCCCCCCCTTTTGGGGATTGGTACTGGCACTGGTGCCAGAGGGGTTGGCACTCTTGCAACATTGGTCAACATTTTCAATTGTATTGCACTCTCTCCTTTTGCCCCCATACTACTGTAATCAGCATGGGTTTCGACGCCATAAATTTTGTTTAACTAATTTTTTAGAGTTTTATAACGAAATAGTGCGCGAATACGATAGGCATAGAGCGGCTGACGTTATTTATTTAGACTTTAAAAAAGCATTCGATACAGTTCCACGTAGAGGATTAATTACGAAGGTTAAAGCGCACGGTATACGTGGTCAGGTAGCTAAGTGGTTAGATGAATGGCTTCGTGCCAGGAAACAGAGGGTCGTTGTTAATGGTAGTGAATCGGGGTGGTTGGATGTAGGTAGCGGTGTCCCTCAAGGTTCAGTGTTAGGTCCATTGCTATTCGTAATCTACATTAACGACATAGATGTAGGCTTGACCAGTAACGTGTCAAAATTCATAGACAATACTAAAATAGGCGATAAAGTTCTTAACGTGGACGATAGAAATAGGCTCCAAGACGATGCAAATATGATTATGGAGTGGACGGATAAGTGGCAGATGCAATTTAACGTAGACAAATGTAAAGTTTTGCATATAGGTTCTCGTAACAATAATTACAGGTACACGATGGACGATAGACAGTTAGCGAGCGTTGACGAAGAAGTAGATTTAGGCGTACACGTATCTAAGGATTTAAAAGTGCCTGAAGTCTTACGCAAAAGCTAATAGGATGTTAGCCTTCATAGCGCGTAATTTCGAATTTAAATCGAAGAATATTATACTGCCCCTTTACAAGTCCCTAGTCAGGACTCACTTAGAATATGCCGTTCAGTTTTGGTGCCCGTATTTGCGTGAGGATATTGATAGGTTGGAAAGGGTTCAGCGTCGCGCCACGAAACTAATTCCGTCACTACGCAACAAGTCTTACGAAGAGAGGATTAAAGAGTTAGCCTTGCATTCACTCGAGACGAGGAGATTAAGAGGGGAGCTTATTGAAGTTTTCAAAATCGTTAATAAAATCGATAACGTAAATTTTGACAAATTGTTCATTTTCGATAATAGCAATACTCGTAATAACGGATTTAAATTACGTGGCAGACGTTTCATTACTAACATCGCTAAAAACTTTTTCACGTTTAAAGTAATTGATAAATGGAATAATCTTTCCACGTCCATCGTGAAATTTGCCAGTGTTAATATGCTTCAAAACCGTTTAGACAGGCATTTTAAAAATATTAACGTCGTTTAAAATAATAAAACAATTAGCAACGGGAGCTCTGGGGAAGATAGTCGAGGTTTCAGTCTGTTGACGATTAATGCCAGCTTGTGACATGCCAGCGTGTGATATGCCAGCAATAAAATTATATTATTAAAAAAAATTAAACTAACACAAACTTAGATGTAGCTCGTAACGTAAACTAACCCACTTTTTGTTATACTCTTCATACCTTTTTTTTGTTCTTTTCTCATCCTCTCTTTACTTGCATGTCTGTAGTTTGCATGGTATGACCGTGTTTCTTTGAGTTAAGACTGTGTTTGCATGGTTTGTAAGCGTTCTTATTTTACTTCTTTTCATCTTTCACCCCTTTCCTATTCTCTTCGACTATTTTTCTGACTTGTCGGCAGTGGCCGGCGGATGATGATGGTGAGTCTTTCTCTCTCTTTTTCTGAATGAATGTTAACCCACGAATGATAGGTTTTGCTACTTACTTAACTCCTTATTCTCTTCTTTTAACTCTGTTCTCTTCTTTTAACCCCCTACTCGCTTCTTTCTCTCCGGCTAAGCTTAGAGTGGATCTTAGGATCTTTGTTAGTTTTAGCTTCTGTAGATCTGTAGAACTTTCTTCATTATACAAAACTAGATAATAAAGGGCTAAAACTGAAAATAGAGTACAGTAGATAGGAGTGATCCACCTTTTTGTACAACAAGACGTTTTTTCTTTGACAGAGGTTGTCTTTTACGAGCGAGTGTTCGTATTATGTTGTTGTTACAACGTAAACGATCCTTCTGCGAAGCAGTCATTGGAATGTTGCATTTTTTAACATCGAGAGAGACTTTGCAGATACATTTTAAAAAGTTAGGGTCAACGTTTTATACAAACAGTCATTGGCGAGTAGGAGGTAGCCGAGGGAACGTTTTTATAAACTCGAGATATTTCTTTACACGTTTCGTCATTCTATTATACACAAGGAGTCCTAGAAGTCTGGACTCATAGGGAAAATATACATTATATTTTTAAATTGAAACAAACACATTTTCAATGTCAGCTTTACATATTTCAAGAAAGAAAATACCCTGATGGCTCAGTATACCAATCAAGAGAAGATGAAAATGGTATTGCTACATGTTTCCGGAAAAAGCCAGAGGAGGCATGTCAGTTATATCACGAACATGGCTCCCTCCCTCCTTTTCTATTGCGGTAGACATATCAAAAGCTTTTGATAGAGTCTGGCACAAATCTTTAATTTCCAAACTGCCATCCTTCGGCTTCTATCCTTCTACCTGTACCTTCATCTCTGACTTCCTTTCTAGCCAATCTATAGCTGCGGTTGTAGATGGTCAATGTTCTTCTCCTAAAGCTATTAATAGTTGTGTCCCTCAAGGGGGTTGTCCTGTCACCCACTTTCTTCCTTTTATTTGTTAATGATTTTCTAAGTTCCATTTCCTGTCCTATCAACTCCTATGCCGATGATTCCACCTTTTACTTCTTCACCCGCTTCACAAAGCGTCCTCTCAACAATCACTCCATGCTTCGCGTGAGATGGCTATGATGCACCTGACCTATGATCTTTCTACTCTCTCAAATAAAGAAAGAGAAAAACCTTGTGGCTTTCAATGTTTCAAAAACTCAATTTCTTCATCTGTCTACTCGTCATAATGTTCCACACGACTATCCTCTTATCTTCAACAATACACAATTCAATCCTTCTTCTTCTCTTAACATTATTGGTGTTTCTTTTTCTCGTAATCTTCCCTGAAAAAACTACATATACGCTCTAAAACAACTTCTAAAAGGTTATGTTTACTGTACCGGTTCCGCAGTTTCTTCATTCCCACTCAGTTGCTGTCTCTGTACAGGGGTCTTGTCCGCCCCTGTATGGGATACACTTCTCATGTGTAGGGTGGGTCAACCCACACAGGGTGAAATAAAAGGTTTTTCGTCTTATCAACTTCCCGCCTCTTATTGACTGTCTTCACTACTCTCTCTTCGCCGCAATATTGCCTCTCTCTCTCTTCAGAGTACTATCGCTATTAACGGACACTGCTCTTCTGAACTTTTTAACTGCATACTTCCTCCTTTAATGAGAGCATTGCATTACCAGACTTTCGACACATTCCCATTCCTTTTCTGTCCAGTTCTCTTTAACACAAAAGTTAAATTGGTATTCTTAATCTTTCATCTACTCAACCATTCAACTCTGGAACAACCTTCCTCAGTACGTCTTTCCCCCTGTCTGCGACCTCCAATCTTTCAAACGCAGTGTCCAGGCTTCTCGAAAACTTTGGACTTTGAGTTCGGTTCTCTCCTTCTTCTTCTTCTTCTTCTAAGGGGAAGGGGGTCTTTTTTGCGGCAGTTTGGCCTTGCCCCTCTTTCCTACATAAAAAAAGCCAACAGGAGGTTTCGTACTCGCATCGGTAGTTCTCGAGTCCGACATTTTACCATTAGTCCACCCGAGAAATCAAAAAACTTTCGGTGCTGGTTAAGTGTGCGGTCTACCTACGATTGGTTAGGTTTAATCATGATATTTTCGTTAAAACTAACGAAAATATCATGACTAAACCTAACCAATCGTCAAGGGCGATTGACAATGGGATGTAAACAAACAATTAGTAAACAAGATAAGAAGCTATAATTAAAAGGTAGACCGCCGAATCGTAGGTAGACCGCACACTTAACCAGCACCAAACTTTCTTTCAAGTTTAGCTTTTAAGCGACACTCATTTTATCCTGAGATTGTTTTTACGAAATGCATAAGTTACACTTCTGTGAATACTTATGTTAGAATACCACAGTAACCGTGGTTGATATTAAACGAAGACTAAAATAAAACATGCAGCCAACAGGAGGGTTTGAACTCGCGACACGAGTTAATAGCAGCAAGGAGTAATATGTGGCCCCTGAACTTCATAAATATATATATATGAGATACTAATCATCCCATTGACTGGAAGAATGCCTCCAAATTAAGTTTTAGTAAATCTATTGTTAGTAGAAATATAATTGAATCGAGTGTGATGAAGAATAATGCTGATTTTGTTCTTAATATTAGCCCTGGGCTTTATAAATTAGACTCGTACATTGTTAGAATGGTGGTGTATTATTTTGACCGCATTCTTGCCACTTAATTGTTTGCTTTAATTAAATAAATATCACTTTAATAATTGTTAACATTTTTATGTGTACATTTTAATTGTATTAGTTCTTTATATAGTCTTTACGTACTCGATAGTTTAGTAGACTTTTGAACAGGTTATCTATTGGGAAAATTTTTAGATTGTTTTTAGATTGAGTTGCCTATTGGGGAATTCTTCGCTTCCCCAATAGGTAACGGAATATTCTGGAAGGAGCATGTGCCGACGATTGCACCATGGCTTTTGTTTCCTTAGATTCTTGCCACTTAATTGCCCGTTTTAATTAAATACTATTTCTAATAATTGTTATAATTTTTTGTGTACATGTTAATTGTCTAATTTCCTTTATATAGTTTTTATGTATTCAATAATTTAGTGGCCTTTTGATTAAGTTATCTATTGAAAAAAAATCTTTAGATTGTTTTATCGTTTTTTTTTAAATTGAGTTGCCTATTGGGGAATTTTTTCGCTTTTGTATTTAACTCATTTACTTGGTAAATTCTGTCTATTTCTTTCTTGTCCCTGAAGATGTGAATATATCACGAAAGCGCCCGGATTTCGTGTTTCCTTTTCCTTTTCCCTGTGGTTCTTTGCTTATTAAAAAGATCACGTGTTTTCTGTGATTTTATTGCATATATATATATATATATATATATATATATATATATAATCTATATATATATATATATATATATATATATATATATAATATAGCCGCGCCTAATGCAACAGCTCAATGAAGACGATCCGGACAGACGTGAAGAGTTTTGTGAATGGTATGTTGAAAGATGTGATGATAATGAAAGCTTCGAGGACAGAGTTTTCTGGACTGACGAAGCTCAGTTTAAATTGAATGGTCAAATTAATAGGCACAATTGTGTTTATTACAGTCCCCAAAATCCTTATCTGGTGGAAAAAGAGGCAATACACACACACCAGGAATAACGGTATGGGGTGGAATATCATCGTTTGGAATTTTTGGGCCTGTGTTTTTATTGGATCGGTGACTAGCGACAATTACCTAGAAATGTTACGTGCCATTATTGTGCCACAGTTACAGGGTTTACAAAATTTTTATTCCATAATTTGGATGCAAGATGGAGCTCCGCCTCATCATGGACGAAACGTCAGACAATTCTTGGACGAAACACGTGATATGTGGATTGGAAGAAGAGGAACTGTTGAATGGCCACCAAGGTCTCCAGACTTAACTCCTTGTGACTTCGTGCTATGGGGTCTCTTGAAAGATAAAGTGTTCCATTCAAAACTTAAAAGTTTAGAGCATCTCAAAGACAGAATAAAAAATGAATTTCAGGCTTTGTCAAATAATCAAGAAGAAAATATGTTATTGTGTTTATAAACGCTGTCAAGCTTGTATACAACAGAATGGAGGCCATTTTGAATATTTAACTTAGCCTGTGGATTTCATTTTCATTCATTCCCATTGCTGTTGCAATTACAGTTGTTATTTGGGTGTACATTTTTTGGTAGCTCATAAATATAAAAGTAAAATATGTTTTTTGTAGTTTTCCTAGTGAAAGCTTCGGAGTATTGCTACCAAAAGTTTGGTAAAGGAACTTTTGGGCCACCCTTCCTCCTCACCCCATCCTCTCAGTGCCAGCAACATCCTCAGTGCCTGTGTCACCCCTTCCCTCTCCTCCACCACCCACCCACTCCCTTCGAACCCGGCGAAACGTTTAGTAGTATGATATTATTACTATACGAGCATATTTATTGTTGGTTTATAGTGTTCATATATGAATGATGGCCAAATGCAAGTAAAAGTATAATACAGTGTTTTGCTTATACGATTGAACAAATTTCCAAATGCTTTCGACAACATCCATTTGATTTCGTCAACGCATCGAAGTTTTTGACAGAAAAATCGTATAAGCAGACCATCGACTGAATGGATATGAGAAAGATGAGAACTGTT
The DNA here is from genome assembly GCA_023014485.1 of Bathynomus jamesi. Taxonomy (NCBI): domain Eukaryota; kingdom Metazoa; phylum Arthropoda; class Malacostraca; order Isopoda; family Cirolanidae; genus Bathynomus; species Bathynomus jamesi. The sequence continues at coordinate 202,509 of JAJOZX010001653.1, forward strand.
TCTACAATGCAGTAGGAATGACAGTATGCAGTATAAATAAACATAGCAGTATTTTCTAAGACATTATGGAGGAAACTAAATGATAGACCATTATTTATTTGACATTTACGATTGCGTGTTTGACAATAATCAAATCGCTTTGTAGCTGAAAATTGCTGCATTATTTATTAAAGACAGTTAAATAACACCTACTGTCAACCAACTATGCTTTACAAAGTACGAGTGCTTTATTACAATCTAGCTTTTGGTGGCGTGAACAAGTGTGTATTTGATGATTTCCTACAGTCCCTCTCGCCCATTATCACGGCCGAAAATTCTGTGATGATACTGGACAATGCTCTCTTACAATGATGCCCGGCTTCAAAATCCCCATCAAATGCTAGAACATTTGGCTTCCCTTTCCACTTACGCAAAACCTATAGGGAGTGTCTTCAGTGCATTGAAGTTAGCGCTGAAAAAAAGGCTTTGTGACTTCCAAGATGTCATGGCAACAGAAAGGACGAGAGAGGTCGGAATGACACTCATTCAGTAGAGGGAAAAACCACCTGCATCGGAAAATCTCAGAAGCCATACGTCACGTGCCAAATGAAACTGTTAATAACTGTTATAGACATCGTACAACGTACCTACCCAAATGTCTTGATAGAGAGGAAATTTGGAATTGAATAAACCGTATATATCAAGTGATTTTTTTAAATTTCTGACAATTCAAAGTTTTTTATTAACTAAAATGTAAGCATGAAATTTTTACTGTACCTTCTATACGCATGGATAATTAATTAATCCCTTAGTGGAAAACATACTCTATGTGATGTCCTCTTAGCTCATTAACACTGCGCACGAACAGCAAAATTTTGCAGTACTCTAGACAGAGTATCTACAGGGCTTAAAGTCCGTTGTAACGCTCAGTAACGCAGTGGTGGTTCAGCTAAATGACCTCACTGAGCAGAAACGCTGCTTTTCTGTTCAAATTTCAAGTAGAAATTTAAAAAATAAAAATCAAACCTAAAAATCTATAATTCTTGTCTGTTGTATGATTGAATTCTTACAAAGACTATTTGGGTTTGTGAAGATGTAAACTACGTCCCCGCTCTGTAAGGACGCATTCCATGTGCTCGGAGTTGTCTTCCCATGACTGAGTTATGCGTAATGTATTAATGAATTATAGTGTGTAAACAGCGGATGAAAAGCATGCATTTTCAGTTTCATCATTTTATTAATTCAACATCCACATTTCATTATTAGGATTTAGGACAGTTCTGCTTTTGAGATTTTTCTTTGCTTGCTCTTACGTGAGTCACTGAACCGTGGTGGTTTAGATTTTTGTACACTTTAAGCCCTGAGTATCTGTATGATGTTCATTTATCATACAGATAAATCTGTTGGACATACGTACAAGAAATCATGCAGGAAATCTGTTGGACAGAACTCTTCCGTCGAAAGTATCGTGTAAGTATCGTGAGCTGAAAGGACATCACAACATACAGCATAGTTTGCACTAGGGGACTAATTCCCCACGTGTAGAGAAGGTACAGTAAAAATTTCAAGATTTTATTTCAGTTAATAAAAAAATACAAACCTTTTCAATGTCAGATGTTTAAAATTCAACCGATAGTTGACAGTATGTTGCGTATATTAGGAAACGTATGTGCTCAACTTACGCTATTGTTTACGGAGCTGAAATACGCAGATAACCTAACAATTGTATTTGAAAACTGTTAAATACATCGTTGTAATTAATGATGTATATTAATGTTTTGTGATTTAATTTGAAGTTCGTCAAATGGTAATGAAAACCGATGGACATCGCGTAAAATGTCAATATTTAAATGATCATTGTCCATTCCTAAAGTGAATGTCATTTAAATCTGGCGATATGTCAAAAGTGGAATGGTCTACCAAAGTGTAAATGTTGTGTTTCTCTGTCGAATTGATCACAACTTTGTCAGAAATACTGGTACTTTGTCAAAAATACTGGTTCTTTGTCAGTTTGTTGTATATTTTGTATCATCTCATTTGCAAACACTGTATTACTGTATAAAACTAGTCGCTTGAAATTATATCCATTGTATAAAGTTGTCTAAATGAAATCTTGAAGTTTCGCCTTTTTCATATTGACACTTTCATCGTGGAATCGGAAGTTTCACCCCTTTTTGTTAATAAATATTGCATAATTATATCTTAGCCTAATGCTAAGCCCATTAATTATATATTTATGTACTTAATATTAATAATTCTTAGTGAATGTTGATTATACATTCGAGAAAGGTATTAAGCGAAATTTATAAGGCTATAGAATGTGTATAGAAACCTAACGATTTATTAAATCTTTACTAATTGTCTCTATATTTATTTGGTGGTTTCCAGTAATTCTAAATCTTTTTCTTCTTTAACAAAAAAAAAAAGAAAGAAAGACGAGATCAAATTCGTTGTTTAAACTAAGAAATGTTCTTTATACCTTCTGATGCGTTACGTCTTTATTCCCAAATTATGAAAAATGGAGAAGAAGACGCAGGGACGAACCCGCTGCACGAAATTTATTTGGCTCGACCCAGATTCCATATTAAGTGGGACATATTTTTCCCGGTTAGTGGCGTTACCGTCCGTCTTATTTGGATGAAGAACATAAAACAGAACAATCAACCAACCAACCAACCTTTATCCCCAAATTCTTAGTAAAATAAACACCCTAACATAATACACTCGCTTCTAATTGTTCTTCCAATGATAATGTAACGTAAAATACAGGGTGGTCAAAAAGAAACGCAACCCGAAGCAGAAAGAAAAGGGTTAGGTTACAATGATATAGGCATTCTCCAATGGGTTGCGTTTCTTTTTGAACATCCTGTATAAAGTAATGTAAAATGTCTTTTATACAGAAACAATATAAAATCCGTTCATAATTATATTTTTTAGTAAATAAAAAACTGTAGTATTTATAATAAAGTGTTAAAAAATAAAGTACACGCATTAACTAATTGGATCACCTGAAGATCAGGGCCCCCAGCCTTCTTTATTTAGCTTTATAAGGCTAACTAACGAAAATATCACGACCTAATCTAACCAATCGTCAAGGGTGTACAGTTGACCTAACGAATGGTTAGGGTAGGTCGTGATATTTTCGTGAGTTAGCCTTATAAGGCTAACTAAAGAAGGCTGGGGGCCCTGATCTTCAGGTGATCCAACTAATTTTATTATTTATTCTCAAAGTTTCATGTTCAATAAATTTTACTGTGCACGTGATTTACAATTTACAGTATTTACAGTATCACCATAATATGTTCTGAACGTATTTGAATGTACAAATAGGTATTATTCCATTTAACTCAGTAAGTCACTCGAAACCAGCTAACTCGACTAAAATTCCTAACTTCCAGCACGCAGACTTTTGTAAATTTAGAAATGAATTGTCACACGTCAATTGGGAAAACGTAATAGGGATCTCCAACGCAAAAATAATGTGGGAATCGTTTGAAACAGTATTTAGGACTATAAATGAGGAACGTGTACCGTACAAGATTAAGCGTGCGAAAGTAAATAACAAGCCCTTGTGGTTTACTTCTAGAGTAGGAGACATTATAAAGAGTAGAGATATGGCTTATAGGCTACATAAGTGTGATAAAGACAATTTGTGGTTATGAAACATACATATCTCTAAGGCGTGAAGCGAAAAGTGTAATAAAAAAGTCCAATTGAAATCTCCATAGCTCGTGAAGGCAAAGAAAACGCCAAGCGATTCTTTCAATACGTCAATACTAGGAATCCAGTAAAAAGTGTCTTGGGGCCGTTGAAAAATCCTGACGGGGAGCTAGTTTCTGAAAACAAGCAAATGGGTACCCTGCTAAACGAATTTTTTACGTCAGTTTTTACAATAAAAGATGTAACGAATATCCCTACGGTCATAGACATAATACCTTTTGACAATGGTAATATTTTAGATAATATTGTGGTTAGTGAAAGGGCGGTAATGCGTTATATTGATAAAATGAAAATACGTAAATCACCGGAGCCGGATTCCATATATTCCATACAACTAAAAGAATTAAAAGAAAGCATTGTTGTGCCGCTAACAAAGATTTTTAATGCGTCTATTTCTGAGGGGTGCGTACCAGATAATTTCAAGTTAGCAAATGTAATACCTATTTTTAAGAAAGGCGATAAAGGTGCGGCGGGTGATTATAGGCCAATTAGTTTAACGTCTGTTGTAGGTAAGCTACTGGAATCAATAATTAGGGATCGTATAGTCGAACACTTAGAATTGCATGACTTGATTAGAAATACGCAGCACAGTTTTAGGCGAAACAAATCTTGCTTAACTAATCTTTTAGAATTTTTTCAAAGCGTAGTTGAAGTTTACGATAGTCATCGGGTGGTAGATGTAGTGTATTTAGATTTTCAAAAAGCGTTTGACACCGTACCGCACAAAAGACTCATTGAAAAAACTAAGGCTCATGGAATCAAGAGTGTAGTAATAAATTGGATAGAAGAGTGGTTGCGAGATAGGAAACAGAGGGGGGTCGTTGATGGGGTGGAGTCGTGTTGGGCTAATGTAGCGAGTGGCGTTCCTCAGGGTTCTGTATTGGGCCTCTTGCTTTTTCTTATATATATTAACGATTTAGATGGCGGCCTAGTCAGTATAGTTTCAAAGTTTGCGGATGACACGAGTTGGGTGGTAGGGCAATTAATGATGAAGATAGAGGTAAAATCCAGGAAGATCTGAACAAAATCGTTGATTGGTCAGTCACATGGCAAATGAGATTTAACGTCGATAAGTGCAAAATTTTACATATAGGTTCGCGTAACGGTAATTTTGCGTATAGTATGTCAGGGAAGGAGTTGGCAAGCATAGAACAGGAAAAAGATTTAGGAGTTATCGTCAATGGTGATTTAAAAGTGGCGAAACAAAGTACAGCAGCGGTCAATAAGGCGAACAAGGTGCTAGGTCTTATAGCCAGGAATTCTGAGTACAAATCGCGCAATATTATCCACATATGCGCAAAGATACAGATAAAATCGAAAGAGTTCAAAGACGAGCAACTAAGATGATTCCGTCACTTATAATGTTATAATGTTATAATGTTTCAGACCAACAAAGACCCTAGGATCCACTCATGGCTGGTCTACCTAACTGTGTTCGTAATCGTGTATTGTGTATGTCCTCCGTGGTGGCGGAGGGGACCTACAATTTTACGTGGGTTCCGAACCACAAGAACATAAGAAATTTATGTAAAAACCGCCGGTAAATTGACAACGACCAATTTTTACGAAACTAAATAATTATCAATTTAAAACCAATTAATTATCGATTTAAAACTAAAGATAGAATTTCTGGATCCAGAGGATCTAGTCATAATAGACTACTATCCACAAATATGTTACACTCTATATCTATTTATAACGGACATGCAAATATATCAGATCCAAAGAATCCAGTCAATTTCATTACGGTATCCATCAAGTCACGGTCCATATCGATTGCGGACCAAGTCAAAATTTACAATCATATACATTACAATATATACACTTACGAGAAAAAGCGTAGTGTGGCTGTAAAGACTGTACAGTAATGTAGAAATGTGTGTGCACCCTTTTGGGTCTCCCATTTAAAGGTGTTTGTGGGGCAAGTGAAGATCATGAGTTTTTCAATACCTCACAGTACTATGGGGGGCACCGTTCGGCAGAGGAATCTCTTTAAATGGGGTGTGTAAGGACAGAGAGTATCCCCTAACCCAAGACGCTGCCTCCCTATATCCCACAACACTTGTGTTGAGCTGTGGGATCTATCCCCAGAAAGCCTTAATTTTACTACCTTAAACTATACCCTTTCTATCAACATATGCGTCTAATCGATTTTTAAACATGTTTATAGACGTGCTACTAATTACTTCTACCGGCAAACTATTCCAGCTATTTACTATTCTATGCGTAAAAAAGTTTTTCGCAACTGCTGTCTCGAACCTTCTACTTGTCAATTACACCCGTTATTTCTAGTCCTATTATATTGAGATATTTCGAAAAAGCTATCTCTATCTACGTTATCGAACCCATTCATAATTTTGAAAACCTGGATTAGATCACCCCTTAACCTCCTAGTCTCGAGTGTTGTCAATTTTAACTCCTTAAGCCTATCCTCGTACGACTTTGACCTAAGCGACGGAATCATCTTAGTTGCTCGTCTTTGAACTCTTTCGATTTTGTCTATATCTTTGCGCATATGCGGATTCCAAAATTGGACCGCGTACTCCAAATGGGGTCTAACTAATGATTTATAAAGTGGAACTATAATATCGCGCGATTTGTACTCAAAATTTCGAGCTATAAAACTTAACACTTTGTTCGCCTTATTGACCGCTGCTGTACTTTGTTTCGCTACTTTTAAATCACCCGTGACTATAACTCCTAAATCTTTTTCCTGCTCTACGCTTGTTAAATCTTTCCTTGACATACTGTACGCAAAATTACCGTTACGCGAACCTATATGCAAAATTTTGCACTTATCAACGTTAAATCTCATTTGCCATGTGACTGACCAATCAACGATTTTATTCAGATCTTCCTGAATTTTACCTCTATATTCCTGAATTTTACCTCTAATATCCTGAATTTTACCTCTATCTTCCTGAATTTTACCTCTATCTTCCTGAAGTCGTATGAGGATAGGCTTAAGGAGTTAAAATTGACTACACTCGAGACTAGGAGGCTAAGGTGTGATCTTATCCAGGTTTTCAAAATTATGAATGGGTTCGATAACGTAAATAGAGATAGCTTTTTCGAAATATCACAATATAATAGAACTAGAAATAATGGGTGTAAGTTGACAAGTAGAAGGTTCGAGACAGCAGTTGCCAAAAACTTTTTTACGCATAGAATAGTAAATAGGTGGAATAGTTTGCCGGTAAAAGTAATTAGTAGCACGTCTATAAACATGTCTAATAATCGATTAGACGCATGTGTTGATAGAATGGATATAGTTTAAGGTAGTAAAATTAAGGTTTTTGTGGTTCGGAACCCACGTAAAATTGTAGGTCCCCTCCTCCACTACAGAGGACATGCGCAATACACAACTACAACCACAGTTAGGTAGACCAGCCATGAGTGGATCCTAGGGTTTTTGTTGGTCTGAAACATTATAACATTATAACTGAAGAATTTTTTTTAATTTATCGGCATTTACCTTTTATGTTTGCCTTAAACAAACACACCCAACTTAACGTTTTGTTCAATTTGGTTTATACATAAAGAGAGTTTTTGCCTAATCTGTGTTAAATTGGTTTAATCTAATTTTTAAAATTGAACAGTCTGCAAAGTAATCTTGTCCAGAACAGTAGAATATCAGGAAAGAGATTACCTATATTTCCAAACAAAGATATAAATAAAACTAAGTTATCGGGGATCACTTGAAGATCAGGGCCCCCAGCCTTCTTATTTAGCCTTATAAGGCTAACTAACGAAAATATCACGACCTAACCTAACCACTCGTTAGGTCAACTGTACTGTACACCCTTGACGATTGGTTAGGTTAGGTCGTGATATTTTCGTTAGTTAGCCTTATAAAGCTAACTAAAAAATGCTGGGGGCCCTGATCTTCAGGTGATCCGTTATCGGAAATAAAATCTTTAACACAATGAAAGGCCGATGTGGAATATTCCTATTTTACATTTTATTTTTCAAAAGAATTTAAATTAGTTATCCATAGGAAATAGAGGTATTATTATTTGGCCAACACTCGAGCATTTTCATATTGGATTTCGAATGTTCACTAAATTTTGGAAACTAAAAGGTGAATTCTTACCTTACTCTGATCCTGCTGATATAAATGCAAGATATATACAGGGTGTTATCAAATTATGTTTCATAAATTAGTATACATATTCAGGATGTCAAATTGAACAAAAAAGTTCCTATGAACATAAATCCGCAATCGCTTCGTTTCCGAGATACATTGCTTTTTTGCCGAGGACGATCCAATTAAAATGAAAGCCATTAAAGTTTATCAAAGTTTATTTACAGCAAGTGCTCAAAATGGTTTCCCTGCATCAGAGTACATATATGGGCGGCATGGTCCCGTCGCTTGGCCAGCCAGGTCTCCGGACCTAAATGCAGTTGACTTTCCTTCATCTAATAACATTGATGAATTGTTGCAACGTGTTCAAGATTGCTCAGAAACAATACGCAACCATCATGAACCATGTAGGTGTTTTCGAACGTATGCGGCAAAATTTTCAACAACGTGTTAAAGCATGTACTCTGATGCAGAGAACCCATATTGTGCACTTGTTGTAAATAAACTTTGATAAACTTTAATGACTTTCATTTAAATTGGATCGTCCTTGGCAGAAAAACAATGTATCTCGGAAACGAAGCGATTGCAGATTAATGTTCATAGGGACATTTTTGTTTACTTTCACGTCCTCAATATGTATGTTAATTTATGAAACATAATTTAATAACACTATATATATATATATATATATATATATATATATATACCTACACACACACGAGTATAAGAAATATATATTAAATATTAATATAAAATGATGTATTTCATTAAAAATAACACATCCCTTCAACAAATTCGAAATGAAACTCACGCGTCCTGCTTCATCGAGACTCAAGGAATATTTACAATACGGAGTTCATTCATCCTCCATTGACGTTTAGGAAGAGAAGCAATTTTGGATGGACTATTTCAAGTAGCGAACTCCCTCATACATTCATACGTGTTGTACAAAACCCCGAGTTAACGTGACTAATCGCATTAACAACTGTTTATTTCCTCTTTCTATCGTTCGTTTCTTATTGAAACCCGTACGCTTATAGCCGTTCGAATAATTATGAAATATTGTTAAGTAATTTCCGCCTATTGAGCTGGCGCCAAATGCCACTAAAGGAAGATATGAAACAGATATGAAAAGTTTAATGCAACGCTTTAGAAGATGGTCTCAAGAAGTATCTGTTATGGGATAATTATGACGTCATTCGAATCTAATAAGGAATTAATGAGGGACTTTAATGTTACTTATAGATACATGAATCATTTCTCAAATCTCACTTCTTCTGTTCAGAGTTAAAAATGTAATTAGTCGACTTTCAAGCGGTATCTGATTCTCGTATTTTTTTATCTATATATACACCTCATTGCATTTCATATATATATATATATATATATATATATATATATGTGGTGTGTGTGTGTGTGTGTGTGTATGAAATAAAATTAAAACACTAAAATGGTCGTGTTTTTATCAAATATAGAACGATAAAAGCCACTAAAAATAAGTGAAAAATAAAAGCGGACGTTTCGCATCAAATCCAACGATGACTCCTTGTCAGACCTAGAAATTTTTACAGTGTGTAGGACGCAAAGCAAATAAACAGTCTACATAAGGTTATATAATAGCTATGCTGGATTTTTTTATTTTTTTTATTTCGTAGTTTCTTTTAGCATTTAAATGTTTGGATCTCGAATTTGGTTTTAAAAATTCTGTTCAACTGATCCATGACAGATGTTTAAAAGGAGAAAATAAAATTCACAATTCGTTGATTGAAAGCCAGAGTCATCTATTTGCAAAAATGTTAAAATTCTTGATTTTCTTTTTGACTGTTATTTGCTTACAGTTTCGGAAAAAAGTTCGACTAGAAACGTGAACTTTCTAAGAAGCATAAAAATTTAGTAATTGGTAATATTTTGGTATATACTGTATATATATATATATATATATATATATATATATATACATATTTTTTCCTTCTTTTTCTTTTTATTCACTCTTTTGACAGTACTACAATTTCATAAAAAAAAACCAGACATTAACAATTAGTAATTTTATTTTTTTAGATAGTTCTTGTTTATAGTCGAACTTTTTTCCGAAATGTACTTAAATTATTTATTATTCCTTTCTAACGCGTTGAATGAGCGTGTAATTATACCCGAATCTTACTAAAACGTAACTACTCTCTCTCTCTCTCTCTCTCTCTCTCTCTCTCTCTCTCTCTCTCTCTCTCTCTCTCTCTATGTATACATAAATCACTCTCAGAAAAAAGCAAGAATTATTTTTGCGGATAGATCACTCTGGCTTTCAAGAGTTCAATTATTGTGGAATTTAACAGCACGAACGATGTTAAAAGGAACTTATGTAGAATTCAAAGTAATGAAAGTGTTTGATAAAAAAAGGACGATGCTTCTCTTAATGAGAAGCTAAGAAATGAAGCGTGTATTTTTTCCTACCCAACTAAATCGCATTTTCAGAAACAGACTTCACCAATGCAGTACTTACTCTTTTTTAATAAATGAAATGACAATGGCTATTTTCTACAAAAGCGCAACGCAAAAATTGTAGCTCGTTCGAAGCCACTAAAATTATATGGAACGATTTTCCTTTTTGTAAACATTTTTAGAGTCAAACCTAAGAATAATAATAGAATTACTATTATTATTATTACTATTATTATTATAAATGTTGATTGTATATTATTATGCTTAACGTTTTTTATTTTTATTTTTTATATGCACGTGACAATCTGGAGAGTTTATCTCTCAGCCGATTTACACCAAATTTTCGGGACATGTAGAAGTCGGATGTCGTTCTGTTCTGAGGGAAAACAGTATCTCTCAGACACGATTCTCCCGAACTTTGCGCGAGGGGGGTGGGGGTAACTATGTTAACTTTTATTTTCTGGACAATTTCAACCAAACTCGCAGATTTTTTTTGAGATTTTGGGGATTAAATTAATCATATGACAAAATTTATAAGATCAAACTGATTTTGGCAGAGGGTAATTATTCCAAGATTTTTACATATGGCTTAAGATAACATTTTTTGTAATCCGCATATTTTACCTATATTTATAGGATCATTAGATATGCTCAAAATTTACTCTTTTCGGCGTTGTGGTAACTACAGGTTCGTTAGTTTAACGAACTTACAGACCTTATCTCTTAACTGATTTGCATCAAATAAAAGGAATAGAAATTAGACGCCAAAGTTATATACAAAATGTTTATTTGCATCCGAGTGTTCCCCATGGCGGGGTAACTATAGGGTCATGCTACCGTTCAAATTAAGAGGTTCCCCATGAAACCTATTACTCCTAAATTTCCAGGCTATATACATTTTTTAAATCTACAGATCTACAGATCTACAGATCTACAGAAGCTAAGGCTAACAAAGACCCTAAGATCCACTGTAAGGCTAGCCCGAGAGAAAGGAAAGAGTAGGGGGTTAAGAGAAGAGAAGAGAATAAGGGGTTAAGTAAGGAGCAACACCTATCATTCGTGGGTTAACATTCATTCAGAAAAAGAGGGAAAAAGTCTCACCATCATCATCCGCCGGCCACTGCCGACAAGTCAGAAAAATAGTCAGAAATATTTTTTAAAGTTTATTAAATTAATGACGAGACTTTCGCGGATTACTTACGTAATTTTTACATGCAAAAATTAAAGGAAAATATATAGGAGGGAAATTCTTCGCGATTAATATAATTTTTTACATCGCAAAATAAGAAAGAAAAAACATAAAAGAGAGATTTTAGATATTCCTTCGGCATTTTTATTATTATCATTATTACTTCTGAAAGTAAGAACTTAAATATAAAAAGTTTAAGTGTGATTTATGATTTGTCATTTATATTTCATTTTTAAAAGTAATAAAATAGTAATAATAAAAGCGATAATATACATTTTCTTTCCTTTTTAGGATTTGCATAAAAAAAAAAAATGCAACATTTTTCAAACTTCATAAATTTTTATGATTACCAACGCTTATTAATAGTTATTTTTAACTACTAAGTGAAAGCATTCCAATTATATGATATCCCTTATCAGAGACCATTAACTTGACCAAAGATGGTTACTTCATTAGCTAAAAGCGACAACACATTATCATTCCTAATGCCTATTTTCTGTTAATTTATTGGAGATTATCACCCTTTCAAAGTTGCCTCCCTTAACCTTCAATTACGATATCAGCATTTAATAGAGCCATTAGCGTTTTAACGTCTCGGGCACCTATCTGCATGGCAGCACGCCCAAAAGTCTTGGGTCCACTAAACATCGTCATTGAGTGTCAACATTGATTTCTCCCCTTTATAAATAAACACCTAAATATCAAAATAGATTTGCTGTTAACAATCCACAGTTAAATGTACAATAAATCGTGTGCTCCTTTTACAATATTTTTTCTTATTATGATACTTGTATATATAAATTTATATCAACTTGAAGTAAATTCGGCACTTAATTATCGATAAAACATTTGTATGTGTTTACTGTGTCATAACACTATATACATATATGTATATATACTGTTTATATACACTAGTGTGCAAAAGTCTTAGGCAGGTCTGAAAAAAATCTTGTATTGATAAATTTTCTCAATTTCAAAAGTTAAAATGCACGTGTTAGCTTCAAGATTTATCATTTATTAGAGAACCATCACTATAAGTACTGAAAAGTTACATAGAATTGTCGAAAGTCAGTATTTTGTAAGACCGCCCTTTTCCTGCAAAACTGTTGCGATTCGATTTGGAATGCTATCTTGGAGTTTTTGTAAGAAATCCGCGGGAATGTTGTTCCATGCATCTAAAACAGTGGTTCTTAACCGGGGGGGCGCGCCCCCCTAGAAACAGGAATTTCTCTAATTGTATTTGTTATTCTCTTAACGAGAGCATGGGCTAATATTGAGAAGTTATTGAGAATGTTATTTTGATTGAAGGGGGGCGTGGAGGGAAGGACCAATTCCTAGAGGGGGCATGGTAGTAAAAAGGTTAAGAACCACTGATCTAAAAGGACCTGCCATAGCTCTTCACTCAATTTTGGCTGTTTTTCTCGCTTCTTTCTGTCTAAATAATCCCAAACAGCCTCAATAATATTTAAATCAGGGCTCTGGGGAGGACACCCCATCAGTTGCGAGTCTCCGCGTTCTTTTTTATTCTCCAAAAAGGCTTTCGTGCTGAAAAATAAAATTTTGCCCAATTAATCTCCGACTGATAGCACAGCATGATGAATTAGGATCTGTCTGTATCCTTCTGCATTCAGTATTCCATCAATTTTGTTAAGATCTCCAACACCATTTGCTGAAATGCAGCCCCAAACTTGGATAGATCCTCCACCATGCTTAATTGTTGGCTGCAAACACATTTCCTTGAATTGTTCTCAGTTTCTTCTTCTCACATACTGTCTTCTCTTTCTGCCAAAAATTTCGAATTTTGACTCGTCACTCCAGAGGACCCTTTTCCACTGGTCAGCATTCCGATTCTGGTGCTTTTGAGCATATTTGAGCCTCTTTGACTTGTTTCCTTTCCTGAGAAATGGCTTTTTCATTGCCATTCGACCATTAAGACCATTTCTGATGGTTGATTCTCTCACGGTGGTTGAGTAGACTCGTAATCCTGAGGTCTGGATAAGTTCTACCGAAAGTTCTGCACTGGATTTTCGTCTATTTCTGAGAGATGTTAGCGTAAGGTGTCTCTTATCGTTTTTAGAAAGTTTCCTTGCCTTCCACTGCATTTTCGATCTTCAATTGCCTGTTTCGCGCTGTTTCTTCAAAATTGGTTGAATACTACATCTTGATACCCCAGTTTGTCGCGATATTTCTGATTGAGATTCACCCTGTTCGTGCAATAATACCACCCGGTGTCGAGTTGCAATGGATATTTTAGCCATTGCTTAACCAATGTAAAATTTTCTGCCTTCATCTGGAAAAAGAGAGAAAATTAACAATTAAGAAATTGTATTAAAAAAATTAAATTTCATTTAGTTACGAGCATTAAACAATTACAAAAACATACAATAGAAGTTCTGTTTATAAACTGTTACTGAATGAGCTTAGAATATCTTGTAAAATAGTACCTAGAAGCTTTGTGTTAAATTCCATTCTATCTTCAGCAGTAGCACGTTTTGATGAAACATCCGTTTTCTTCGTTAAACTGCCTAATGACTGAGATTATTGACAATGACTACACATTATAATTTATATTTATAATAAAACAACACTATCATGCTGAAATATTCAACATAATTATTAGAAAAAAAGAAAAAATGCAACCGTACAAGGGTGCCTAAGACTTTTGCACAATAGTGCATAACCTCGTTGCTGTTCCGTGCGTTGGTCTCTCTTCACACGAAGGTCAAGCTGGTGGCCCCGCCTCTAGGTCTGGCTTGGTGGAGGAGCGAGTTGCTTTCTTGCGCTCTCCACCGTACATAGCCAGGTACACCCAGCTCATCTGGTACCGTTCTGAGCCAGACATCTAGTCTTCTCTTGAAGACTTCAACTTTGACCCCTTTAACGTTTCTGAGGTCCTTTGGAAGCTGGTTAAAAAGTCTTCGCTCCCTCACAACCAAGCAATTTTCCTTCAGTGTTGAGGAGGTCCCTTGTCGGGACTTTAATATGAGAACACTACACATTCTGCCTTTCCTATTTTCCTGTGTTGTTTGAATGGTAATTGGGTTTAGTTTTAGGTTCGGTACCAGTTTTTCGATCATTTTCCATATGTAGATTATGATGTACCTCTCTCTTCTTCTTTCCAGGGAGTACAGATTTAGTTTACGTAGTCTTTCCCAGTAGTTGAGTTCTTTGCAGCCATCAATTTTAGCTGTGAAATGTCTCTGCGTTTCTTCTAGTTTATTAATTTCTTCCTTTTTATATGGGGACGTCAAAACTGAGCAGTATTCAAGTTTTGGTATAATCGTGTTTTTAGCAGGGAAATCATTACTGTCCTGTCCCTTCTTTTGAACGTTCTTAGTACCTGTCCCACGACTCTTTTTGCTATATTTATCGCTATCTGATTTTGTTTCGAATTTCGTATCATCTGTCATTATTACCCCCAGATCGATCGCTTTAGTGCTTCTCTGAATTTCCTGTCTCTGGAGCATAAGTTTAAGTTCTTTTCTACCATATCTCAAGAGCTGAAATTTCTCGGTGTTAAATGTCATGTTGTTGTCTTCTGACCATTTGTATATTTTGTTCGTGTCCCTCTGCAAGGCCTCTACTTCATTTACATCGCTGATTTTTCTGCTGATGTTTGTATTGTCTGCAAATGATGTTACTATACTGTTGCCGTTTACTCCGCTGTGTATGTATATCTGTTAGCATGATAATGAACAGGAGTAGGTATATATATATATATATATATATATATGATACACACAGACCGTTCTATATATATATGGTGATTTTTTTAAACATCTGACACTTTAATAAGTTTGTGTCTGTTTTATTAACTAAAATAAAACATGAAATTTTTACTGTACCTTCTCTACACAAGGGGAATTAGTCCCCTAGTGCAAAACATGCTCTATGTGATGTCATCTCAGCTCATTAACTCTTTTCTTATGTGAGAAATTTCTTGTTCAGTTGATGCTTTCAATTCTTCTCTTGTGTGTAGATTCAGTTTAAATACACTCTCTTTTAAATAACCTCATAGATAAAATCACAGTGGTTTAGATCTGATGATTTTGGTGGCCATTCCTTGAGGCTTTCAATCAAAGATATTGAAGGGTAGATTGTACATTCAGGGTTGTATCCAGGAGGGGGGGAGGTTATTGGGTGTCTGTAACCCCCCCTGGTTGTCCCCCCAAAAAATTATATATAGATTATATATCTTATTCCTAAACTGTAAACCCTGTGACCAGGTTGGGGCCTTTGATTATTTCATTAAAACTACAATAGCCTCAGCATCATGAATTGGCATCTGTTTATTGCATCTGACTTTGCACTTCATGGTCATGTAATGTCATATCAGTCTTATAGTGAGAGAAAAGGCTCCTCCTGTCCTGATCTTAATATAGAATGAGTAGTAGTCCGGGGGTCAGTCATCCAACACGTTGACCATGGTCATTCGTCTTGGGTGCAGGGGCGTTTTTAAGGTTTAGAAATGGTCGAAGCAAGTTATGCCACAGGGGGCCCAAGCTCCGTTTACCAGTTTTTCTTAATGGAAGTTCTCGAAAAATTCTTTACTTAAATATGTAGTGATTAGTGAAAACATTAAAGTTATTTCAACCAAAGTAAAAAAAATACAAACAGCACTGATGTTTGTAAACTTTATTCAGGATGCAAATATATATATATAGCAGAAGAATTATAGCAACCAATTTACATTATAGCAACTATCTCAGTCCTGTGCACTAAATTATATCTAATTTTTTCATCTAAAACTTTTAATGCTTGGAAAAAAATGCAACAGTAAATATCCAGATTCAGATGACATGTATTACAACAGTTAGAATCAATGACTTACATCCTCACAGGAAGGTAAATGACAAAGCATAGCCTAATGGCAAAATTTGTGAAATAAAATGTGTTCACATAATGGTTAACATGTCTGTTCAAACTACATTCAAGATTAAAGAACCATGGAGTGATAATTCACTAGGCAACAAAGATTTTGTTACAGAAGACCAAATAGGTGCTCCTAGCTAATTTCGGTATGCTGATTTCAAATCTATAATTAGATTTTTTCTATCACGTCTAGATTTTGTGTAAAATGCAAATCACTTTTAGTAAAATTTTCTACCACGTCCAGATTTTGGTTTTAATCGGCTTAATGCCAGTAATATGAAACTTGCTTTTCAAGGTTAAAGCAATTTTTTTTGCCAACTATATACAAATTCGAACAATTTTGATAAATAAAATTTATCCCGAGTCGCTACGTGACAGTCAAGCAGAACGGTTGTTGAAGCTCTCTGCTGATGAGCAAGTGACAGGTTGTGGTGACTTGTGTGTTTTTATAGCATTTGTTTTGTACTACGGTGTGTATTTCTTTTTATTTTGCACATCGTAATAATTACTTTCTACGTTTTTTCAGATATTGTATGGTAATTCAAAATGGCATCAAATAGACGTGCTTGTGTAAATCACCCAGACAACTTCTGCTTTGTCTGTGGACAATATACACCTAAGCCACAACGTAGAAACATAACAACAAAGATTAAACTTGCCTACAAGTGTTATTTTGACTGTAAGTTAGGAGACCAACAGAGGGACTGGGCACCACATATTTGCTGTGCACAGTGCAATGCAATGTTAATAGCTTGGATGAATGGTAAAAGAAAAGCTATGCCGTTCTCAGTCCCCATGGTTTGGCGTGAGCCGAAAAATCACTTCAATGATTGTTATTTTTGTTTGACAAAGATTGCTGGTTTCACAAAGAAAAACAAATCAAAGATCACGTACCCAAACTGCGAATCAGCAATGAAACCAGTACCACATGATGAAACAAATCCACCACCAGTTCCACCAGCAACGATAACAGACAGCAGTTCATCTGAAGATTCTGCTAGTGATATAGAAACAGGGAAAGATGGCATATATGTTCCAGATGCAAATATTTCCCCACATTTGTTAAGTCAAGCGGAGTTAAATGACTTAGTGCGCGATTTGGAATTACCAAAAGAAAAGGCAGAGTTGCTTGGTTCAAGACTTCAAGAATTTAATCTTCTCCAACCAAACACCAAAGTTTCCCATTTCCGCCATCGCCATTTGCAGTTTTCATCATTTTACTTACAGGAAGAAAACGTTTGTTTCTGCCACGATATCAGTGGTCTGATGCAAGGGATTGGCTGTCGCTATGATCCAAAAGAATGGAGACTGTTCATTGACTCTAGTAAAGCTAGCCTTAAAGCTGTATTACTGCACAACGGCAATGAAAAACCTTCAATACCTGTAGCACATGCCACTGGCCTTAATGAGACTTATGAATCGATGAAACTGCTGCTAAGACTCATCAAATATAAGGACCACACATGGAATATTTGTGGCGACCTTAAAGTTGTATCATTACTTCTTGGGTTACAGTTGGGCTACACAAAGCATATGTGCTTTTTGTGTCTATGGAACAGCAGAGATGACAAGAACCACTAAAAAAACATGATTGGCCATCTAGAACTGAACATGTTGTTGGTAAATACAATGTGAAACACCCAGCACTTATTGACCCTCAGAAAGTACATCTTCCACCACTTCACATTAAACTTGGCCTTATGAAAAATTTCGTGGAGGGTATGGATCATCAAGGTAGTGGTTTCCAATATTTAAAGGATAAATTCAAAGGAATATTGACAGATGCTAAGCTAGAAGCTGGAGTTTTCACTGGACCACAGATCCGCAGTGTCATCCACGACTCATCGTTTCCATCTAACCTAAATGAGAATGAACTAGGAGCATGGACATCTTTCGTTGAAGTTGTCAAAAATTTTCTTGGAAACCACAAAGCTGAAAACCACCGTAAACTCGTAGAAAACATGCTTAAATCTTATGAAATAATGGGATGCAGAATGTCTTTGAAAATTCATTTTTTACATTCTCATCTTGACTTCTTCCCGGCCAACCTTGGGGCTGTAAGTGACGAGCATGGTGAGCGCTTCCACCAACAGATCTCAGTTATGGAAAACAGATACCAAGGTAATTTCAACCCAAATATGATGGGAGATTATTATTGTTGGTTCCTGCAGAAGGAGAGCTCGTCATCCTACAAGCGACAAAGGAAGAGGACACACCAAAGTTTCACTTAAGAACAGGAATTTGCCTTTCAGTAGTAACAACAAAATACTAACGCGCTTTGGGTGGATGGTTGGGCGCAGGGGTGGTAACTCCGCCAGCGGAATTCCGCTGTCTGTCTTAAGCCAGAATAAAGGAGGAAAGACATCCCTGTTCACTAATTATTTAAGTATGCTTAACATAAAACGTGGCACGGAAAAGTAGCTTAGACGGCTTTCGTAATAGAAGCGGGTGAGAAAAAAAATGAAAAATAGGGGTTTTCGGTTACACAAAATCTGGACGTGATAGAGAAATTTTTATATCAGATCTGAAATCAGCATCAGCGCTTTAGTAGGAATCAGTAGTTCACGTGTCTGTAACAAAAAAAAAGTTGAAATTTGTTGCCTAGTGATATAATCAGTGATCTAGAGCTTGCTTTTGCGCCTAGTCTTACAAGTTACAAAGTATCTACAAAAATGGACAAAAGGGCCGGGGTAAGTGGGGCCCGTCGGGGCCGTGCCCCGCTTTCCCCCATGTTAAAAACACCCCTGCTTGGGTGGCGTCTTGCAAACATGGTGATAAGGGTCTCCACATCAATAGCGGTGTCACGGTGGATATGCATTAGAGCCAACCAAATCAGTCGTTCCGTGGCCATACTGCGGCAGGCGCTTCAGTCCACTGAATCACTGAATGCTCGCTCTGCAATGCAGCTGGTGAGTGGTAGGCTGCAAAGGATTCAGAGCAGCATCTTGATGTTGGGATACATGGCAGTATGGAGTAAGGTGTCTGTGATAGTCTGGGGAAGATTATCTTTTCCGTGCTGCCACCACCTCTGTTGCCAACAGTCAATCTCAGCGTCAACCGTCATGGGAGATTGGCAAGTCCGTAACCCCTCATGCTCTGGATACGGCCCTGGCATTGACTATTAAGAAAACTATTTAATACATTAGCAGTTTTTTTAATACGCTAACTGTCAATGAGAAGATTGCCAGTTTGTTCGGAGATGCTGCTTACCGGTCTAATTCTCTTTCTTAAACTGGTATATTGTTCTTTTTATAGTTTTTTGGTTTAATCAAATATTTTCGTCAGACACAAAAATTAATTATGATGACTAAAATTTTAACATCTCTTTTGGTGTAAAATTTATTATAATCTATACATTGGTTTTACTTACAAAAATATAATTCGATAAAGCTTCTATGTACTGAATACAGTAATTTTGAAATAAACCACAAATAGTTTCCGCTTTATTCGCTTTAAATCGTTTTCTTTGAAAACTTAACTTTTAAAGAAAACGATTTAAAGCGATTAGAACGGAAACTATCTGCAATTTATTTTTAAATAATTTGGAAAAGTTTTATGAAATCATATTTTTGTAATTAAAACCATTGTATGGAGTATAATAAATTTTACACACAAAAAATATACATTTTAGTCATAATAATTCATTTCTGTGTCTGACGAAAATATTTTCTTAATCATTTTCTTAAATATTTATTTATTATTATATTATTATTATATATGTGGTAGGGTTACCATATTTGAACTTTTAAAAAGGAGGATACTCCAAAGAAGGGGATGTATCTCTATCAGTATCTACCAACCCACGTTGTATTAATGTGTTATACAGGGTGGGCCGTAAGTTTCCATACATAGGAAAAATAAACATTTTTTTATGGACAACCATTTTTATTTATATAATATGCTCTACATGGTTGCCATTGTTTTGAAAACACATTTCAATACGTGTTCCCCACTGTTGATGAACACGCATTAGCACAGTTGACGTTATGCTTGTAATGGCGTTGGTGATACGTTCCTTTAGATGATTTAT
This sequence comes from Bathynomus jamesi, assembly GCA_023014485.1. Classification (NCBI taxonomy): domain Eukaryota; kingdom Metazoa; phylum Arthropoda; class Malacostraca; order Isopoda; family Cirolanidae; genus Bathynomus; species Bathynomus jamesi. The sequence goes on from JAJOZX010001653.1 coordinate 222,819, forward strand.
GTCTCGTATCTTTTCCTGATACACCATGGCCTTCAAGTGCCCCCAAAGATAGAAATCAAGGGGGGTGAGATCTGGGGATCTGGGAGGCCACTCCACAGGACCACGCCGACCAATCCAAGCATCCGGAAACTGCTGCTGATCCAAATACCGACGCACGTGAAGACCATAATGAGGTGGAGCTCCATCTTGCTGGAAGTAAACTGGGAAGTTACCTTCCTCGTTTAGCAGGGATGGGAAAATCTCTTCTTGCAACATGTTAAGATACCTTTCGGCATTAAGATTTCCACTGACAAAAATTGGTCCAATAATTCTGTCACCCCATATCCCGGCCCACACCATCACTTTACCGGCACCTTGCATCTTCGTCGGACTCAGCCAGTTAGGGTTAGCATTACTCCAATAACGTATGTTTTGCCGATTAACCTCTCCATTGACGTAAAAATTTGCTTCATCAGTAAACAAGATCTTACAACGCATATTCTTAGGGTATCTGAAACATAAAAACAAACGTTTAATTTTTCCTATGTATGGAAACTTACGGCCCACCCTGTATATATACTCTGTACTCAGGGGCGTACCTAAAGTATTTGGCACCCGGGGCGGATCCTTCCTTTAGCACCCCCCATAAATAATTTTAAAATTTAAACACACAGTAAAATATATTATGTTTGTGAGTAGATTTTTAAACAGTACAGTACTGTCATAAGCAAATTGGAAATAAGAAAAATGCAGGACATTAAAAATTCAGTGAACAGGTAATACTGCATTTTATTTTATACAAAAAACACAGGAAATCCAGTCTCAACGCTCAGTCTATTCTTCAAAGGTAAATAGAGAGGATTCACAGTCTCTGCTTTCGAGCCTTAATTTCTGTAAATTGATCAATGACCTCATCAAAATTCATCTTCTTTGCATATTCATGTTCAATTGAAAGTAAAGCCAGATTTGTCAATCTCGTCTGACTCATGGTTGAACGAAAGAAATTTTTTATCAATTTCAATTTGGAAAAACTTCTTTCACATGAAGCAATAGACACAGACAGTCAAAAAGAATCCCAAACACAGTGACAAGCTTGGCAAAGATTCACAAAAATCCCATTTCACAATAAACTCCAGAAACTGCAATGCTGTCCATTTCTTTGCCTCTTCAACGCTGATTTTGGCAGCTTCCAAATGCCTCCGAAGTCGTCCAATTTCCACACTGATATCTTCATCAGAGAATTCATCGAAAATCTGAGTCAAATTTGGAATATAAATGAGAACCAACTCTTTGTAATCATTTATTTATTTATATAAAGTCAAACAATGACAACGGTCTTCTGAAAAAGGAATAAGCATAATAAGTAATCACTTGAATAAAACATAAACATAAACATAATCTTGTCCTCTATCTCCTCCCAAGTCTTTGATACTAGATGCGATATGAGGTAATTGCAGTACAGTAGTGCGAAGACTTATATTGTTTTATAAAGTGAATACAGTATAGTACTTTAATAGGAGAACATAGATACTACTTTATTTAAGAGTAATATGAGAACATAAGGCTTTGCTATTACATCATGATGAATACGATACTGTAGAAACTAAAATATAAATACTTATGGAATTATACAGTACATTATATCCAATCAAACATATTACAATACAATTAGAGAGTTCAGCGAGAGATTGAATCGTATATTAAAATAAGGGTTGTACAACGGTATTCCTGACAAAAGTAATAGTACAGTAATGAGGTTACAGCTGTATTGGGAACACAATATAAAGTTCTTAGTAAGTAAAGTGTAAAGTGTGCTGTACTCTATCTCTCCCCGAAGTCTTTGAGCCAGTAGTTTTATAAAGAAGATTATTAAGGATAATATGGCAAAAAAAAAATTTGTATGTTTACGGATAAAGACTAAACCTTATTTTGTCAGTGCCCTTAATTTAAAGCATACTTGATTGGTTACTCTTCTTGATTCATATGGTAGTCTTCATGCCAGGTAGGGGGGCGTCTGGTACGGTTCGAACGCCTTAGTGGAGTTGCAGTTTGGGGTGCCGTACCCATTGGCCTAGGGGGTGCAGGTGGTAGTATGTCGATGGGCGGCGTTGACATGTCTTCTTGGGTGGGGTGTGTGGTCTCTTCAGGGGTCGGGCGCCTGCGTTCAACGTGTGGGCTGGACCGTGTCGGACTACGGGGTGAAGCGGGTGTCTTTGGTCCTGGTGCTGACCTGGCAGGTGTAGGTGGTGCAGCAGGTGGGCTGTTGGCGGGCACCGCTAGGAAGTTCTTCAAATGTTCGTCTATGGTCATCTTTGGAGCAGGTGTGCTGAAGGGTTCATATTTTTTAAGGAATTTCCTGTTCCTTACAGTAAGTAAGTTTACCATTTTAACTCTATTTACAAAAAGACCGTTGTCGTAAATGAGAACCAACTCTTTGTAATCATTTATTTATTTATATAAAGTCAAACAATGACAACGGTCTTCTGAAAAAGGAATAAGCATAATAAGTAATCACTTGAATAAAACATAAACATAAACATAATCATTGTCCTCTAGAATATACTTCCGAAGTTCTTCTTCTGTTGCAACAACCAAAGTGTTTGGCTGAATAACAGCGAAGATTGACAGAATTTGATCCATTGCCTTAGAACGAATCTCCATTTCTTGATGAAAGCGATCAAGACATTCAAACATAGCCCTTTTTACTTCCTCTGGCAATGTGAGACCAGCATCCTTTGCCATCTCTCCTGGCATCCTTTTTCGGAGCTTTACTCTCCCTCTTCTCTCCATAGAAACGTCCATTTCCTCACACTTTGTAGTTGCATAATGAATGGCCCTCTCCACAATTTCATTGCGCTGATCTTCAAGAAACAGTTTTAGAGCTTGGAGCTTCACAATGCACTTTTCAAGGCTGATTCCAACTGTTTGCAAATACTTTTGTGTGAGATTAATTTCTTCCAGGACTTCACACCAGAAAGAAAGGTAACTCAAAAAGAGAAATCACATACAGCAGACAGCAAAATCTGAGCTGAGCCTCTTGTGTCCACATTTTCTCTGGGATCGCACAGTACTTCAAGGGTTGAGGTCAGTTTTTCAAAATTTGCTTTCACTGGTTTCACAGCGTCATAATGAGCACTCCATCTTGTCTGGGAAAGTCCTTTGACCGTCATGCCTACATTCTCCATCAGCACTTCCCATCGATGAGTTGAGACTGAAAAGAAGGAATAGACTTTCTCCAAGGTTCCAAAAAAAGTCACACATGAAGAAACGCTTCCAAATGAGTGCACTCCGCAAAGGTTCAGCGAATGATTTGCACAAGGCACAAACAAAGCCTTGGGATTAATCTCTCTGATCTTTGACTGAACACCACCATGAATGCCAGCCATAGTTGCAGCGTTGTCATATCCTTGACCACGGCACAGGTTTATGTCCAGTCCATCTCTCTCCAGATGTGAGCTCAGCAGCAGTCTTTCCGGCAATAGGGAAGAAGCCCAAGAATGATTTCTTTACTTCAACTTTGTCACATTCAATATGGACGTATCTGATCACTTCACACATCTGATGAGTGTGGGACACATCAGGAGTGCTGTCAAAAAGAATCTCAAAATACTTTGCTTTCTTGATATCAGCCACTATTTTCTCTTTGACGCAATTCCCCAAAAGGCAAATGAACTCATTCTGAATCTTTGGAGATAAATACGAAGCCACTCTCCTCCCAGATGGAATAGAATGTTTAATCCTTACAAAATGTTCTTTCGAAACTGGATCATAATTTGACAGCAACTCTACCAATTCCATGAAGTTTCCTTTGTTTGCTGATGACATGTCCTCTTTGTGACCACGAAAAGGAAGATTCTGGTGAGCCAGAAACAAGGTTACGTCCAAGAAGCGATGTAAAATATCCCTCCATTTCTTTCTCTCCTTGTCCATTGTTGTTTGATGAACATACCTTATGAACCTTATGTTGTTTCGTGCGTTGGTCTCTCTTCACACGGAGGTCAAGCTGGTGGCCCCGCCTCTACCATATTATATTATATAATACCATAGTATATTATACTTTATTTTTATCACAATAGTGTAACATCTAAAGAGGTTATAATATTATTGTGCAGATACGTTTTTAAATTTTGCCTCAGATTTCCGTGCCTGAAAGAGTTAACACATTGTTTCTTTATTTGCAGGTATAGTACAATGAGTGATCGAGATAAACTTTTCCGTTTGCTCGTTGATGGATATAAAAAAGCTTATTCAAGGAAAACTGTTCATGACGCTCAGTTAGCTGCACGAAATACATGGATTACAATTAAAAATAAATCTACATCTGAATTAAAACATGAGACTGATAATCAACTACATATATGGAAGGAAATTGAATTGAAACACAAAGGAAAGTTGATGACATTTTGGTCTAAAGTGCTAAAGCGAAACGTTAAAACAGATTCAATTGCGGGGAAAGAGACGTCATCTCAGGGCACAGTTTTTGCTAAGACAAGCATAAATTATTTAAATGAAGTTGCGAGCATTTTAGGGCCAAAAGAAGTTTGCTTTCATTCTCAAGATGATAAAGCGAGGGTGCCTATTGGCTTAGCAGCAGCTAACAAGCAAGCTCCGTTGCTGATGCCTATGGAATATCAAGTGAGATTAGCTGATCATGACTTTGTTGTAGCTCCAAGACATAAGCTAATACCTTCTGTTATAGCAGCCAACTATATTTTGGATAATGATTATCAAAGCAAAGCTGTGACGTATTCTGGTCCAACATATGTTGGAATTCGAAGTGCTGAACATTACTCTTCTATAGCATATCATCATTTAGCTGATATGAAGCGTATTCACGAGCTTGAAGAGTTTCAGTCAGATTTGCGTACGAATAATGGTTTGCCGAAACCCGTCTTCAATGTTACTGTTGATGGCGGTCCAGATGAAAATCCACGCTATGAGAACAGTATCACTTGTGCAGTTGATTACTTTTTGCTTTTTAATTTGGATGCAATATTTGTTGCAACTAATGCGCCTGGGAGAAGTGCGTTTAACTGAGTAGAAAGACGCATGGCCCCACTTAGCAGAGACCTTGCTGGAGTAGTTTTACCACATGATCAATTTGGTACGCATTTAGATCATGCAGGCAACACTATCGATGAGAATTTAGAGCGAAAAAATTTTGCTCATGCAGGCGCCGTTTTAGCTGAAATTTGATCTCAGACAAATATTGATGGATTTCCAACTGTAGCCGAATATCGAGATGAAAATCCAAGTCAAATATTAATTGAAAAAGATCAAGCTTGGCATTCAAAACATGTCCGTGAGTCACAGTACTTTCTTCAGATTGTTAAGTGCAAGGAACCTGATTGTTGTGACCCATCAAAGAGCTCATATTTTGAGCTCATCAAAGACAGGTTTTTTTCCTCCTCCATTACCTGTGCTCCGAAGCAATGATGGACTAACCCGCAGTCTCGATGATTCAAATGCTAAATTCCCTTCTTTATTCGTTAATAAGGTTGTATTTACATAAAAAAACAATGCGAAAAAATAAAAGAAACTTCTCAAGAAATAAAAAGTGATATTAGAATATGTTCTCTAAGAATTGCGGCAAAAAGGGAAAATGAGCTTATGTGTGCCATTCGTTGTAGTCATAACCAAGAAGAGTATGACTGGCATGAGGAAGAAAACGTTGACATAGATGATTGCGACACTACTCTGAGGATAGTGAAAGAAAATTCAGGAACGCCTATAATCCCAAAGGGAAAAAATATAAATACGTTACACTGTATGCTCCATTGCTCCAGTTAATATGTATGCATCCAATATGTTAGTATGTATCCAATATATATGCTCCAATAAATAATTTTTTGAACATTCAAAATTACATTTTATAGTCAAAATATTATTTTCCAATTAAAGAAACAAACACTTAATACAGTTTATTTAGAAGATATGCCTTTTAATTGTGCATTTACCTCATTACCTCTCAATAATATAATAAATCTAATATGACACCTTACATTTTACATAAGATTAAGAAGGGGGGGGGGTGACATCAGAAGACCACGTGGTTTTGGAGGGGGGTTTAAGTTATTGGCCACAAATGACCACAAGGCGGGGACGGGTTTGAAAACCACCCGAAAAAGGAACACGTGGTTTTTGAATGACCCCCAAGTGTTCTTCTTTCTCTTCGCCTGTTCCCGCCTCTATGCAGGGTCGGCGTTTCTGACCAGCCTCCTCCACACAGCCCGGTCCTGGGCTTCTTCCTCCGACAAACCCTTCTCCCTCAAATCGTCCCTCACCTTCTCCATCCACCTTCGCTTCGGTCTGCCTCTCTTTCTCCTGCCATGCACCTCCATATTCATCGTTCTCTTACCCACATAATCTTCGTCCCCTCTCATCACATGTCCATACCATTTCAGTCTACTTTCTTGTATCTTCCTCGAGATTTCTCCAACCTTTGTTGTGCCCCTTATCCTTTCATTCCTTACTCTATCCAACCTTGTCACTCCGCACATCCATCTCAGCATTCTCATCTCCGTTACATCTAGTCTTTTCTCATGATCTTTCTTTATAGCCCAAGACTCAGCCCCATACATCATAGCCGGTCTTACCACAGTCTTATACACCTTTCCCTTAACCCTTGCGCCTATTCTTCGGTCACACAACACCCCTGAAACTTTCTTCCAATTTTTCCAACCAGATTGCACTCTGTGTGTTATTTCTGTGTCCAGCTCACCGTCCTCAGCCACTGTCGATCCCAAGTACGTAAACTTACTTACTCTCTTTAACCTCGCTCCCTCTAAACTAATTTCTGGGTCTTGATTTTCGTAGAACCTCAGGTACTCCGTTTTCTTTCTGCTGATTTTCAACCCTCTGTCTTCAAAAGCCCTCCTCCATTCCTCCAATTTTCTTTCTACTACTTCTCTCCTGTTGCTGCACAGAACAATATCGTCTGCAAAGAGCATACACCAAGGGGATTGATCTTTTATCCCCTGGGCCAACACATCCATAATCAAAACAAAAAGGTACGGGCTCAAAGAAGATCCCTGATGTAGACCAACCCTCACGGGGAACCATTCCGTTACACCTACACTACTCCTAACCTGGGTCCTTGCTCCTTCATACATACTTTGCACCAACCTAACGTACTTCTCCGGCACACCTTTCTCTCTCATACACCTCCAAACCTCCTGGCGTGGCACTCTATCATATGCTTTCTGTAGACCAACCCTCACGGGGAACCATTCCGTTACACCTACACTACTCCTAACCTGGGTCCTTGCTCCTTCATACATACTTTGCACCAACCTAACGTACTTCTCCGGCACACCTTTCTCTCTCATACACCTCCAAACCTCCTGGCGTGGCACTCTATCATATGCTTTCTCTAGGTCGATGAAAACCATGTGCAGTCCCTTTTGTCGCTCCCGGTGTTTCTCCATCAACTGCCTCAGTGCAAAAATCGCATCAGTTGTTCCCCTACCTGGCATAAAACCCAACTGCTCTTCCCCCACAGTTGTCTCTTCTCTTAACCTTTTCTCTATAATCCTTTCCCAAACCTTCATCGTGTGTGACATAAGCTTTATTCCCCTATAATTTCCACAATCCTGGATGTCCCCCTTCTCTTTGTAGATAGGTACGAGTGTACTATCCCCCCACTCCTCCGGCATTTCCTCTTGTTCATATATCTTCTGCATCAGATCCCACAATAGATCTATGCCCTCATCTCCCAAACAATTCCACGCCTCCACTGGTATCCCATCCGGTCCCAATGCCTTCCCCTTCTTCATTCCTTTCAACGCCACCTTCACCTCCTCCCTACTCACTCCTGAAGTTAACCCTTGATTTGGGACACCATCTTCAAAAATAACCCTTGGGTTTTCCTCATTTAACAGATGTTCAAAATAACTCTTCCATCTATCCATGATTTTATCCTGATCCTTTAAGACCACTCCCTGCCCATCCTTTACCTGTTTAATTTGAGTAAAATCTTTACTCGCCTTATCCCTAGCCTTCGCTATTCTAAGGATCTTTCTCTCTCCCGCCGGTGTCTCCAACTCTTTATATACTTCATCCATCGCCTGCGCCTTGGCTCTTGCCACTCCCTTCTTCGCCTCCTTTTTCGCCTGCCTATAGCTTTCTCTATCCTCTTGTCTACCAGATGTGTCCCACTTCTTTTTAGCATCTTTCTTCCTTTTAATCACCTCCTGAACCTCTTCATTCCACCACCACGTCTCTTTATCTTCAGGGGGTCTTCTACCTGATGTTTTGCCCAGTACTTCCTCACCAACTCTCAATATCACCCGGCTGTTCTCCTCCCACCATTCTTGTACACTCTCCAACGACCTTACTTCTTCCAAAACCTTCTCCTCAAATTTCCTTTTCTGGTCTTCTTTCTTCAGTCCCCACCACTTTATCCTAGGTGTCACCTGTTCTTGCCTTCTTTTCCTACCACTCTTAAACGACCAATCCATCACCAGGATTCTATGTTGCGCCGCCACGCTTTCCTCGTTTATGACTTTGCAGTTCTTAACTTCTTCCAAATGGGATCTCCTGCACATTAGAAAGTCTATCTGGCTTTCTCTTCCTCCGCTCCTATAGGTCACAAACTGGTTATCTTTTTTCTGGAAGAAGGTGTTGACTATCGCTAGATCAAACGCCATCGCGAAATCCACCACCCTTTCCCCTTCTTCATTTCTCTCTCCCACGCCCCAACCACCATGCACCCTCTCAATCACCTCTCTACTTCTTCCCACATGGCCATTCAGGTCTCCACCCAAGATCACTTTTTCCCCCTCTGGTATCGCACCAAGTTCTTGATCCAACTGATTCCAAAACACTTCCTTTTCTACACCTTCACAGCCAGCTTGGGGGGCATACGCACTCACGATGTTCACCGTCATCTCGTCAAGGCCCAGCTTAACACTCATAACTCTATCGCTCCTTCTACTCACACTCACCAGGCTATCCTTCAGCACTTCTGACAGCACTATACCAACACCGTTTCTACCCTGTTCATTCGTTCCACTATAAAGCAACTTATATCCCCCTCCCAGCTCCCTTGCTTTATCCTCTCCACCTCGTCTCCTGCACACACAATACTCCCACACACCGTCTCTCCATCAAATCCGCCACCTCCCTTCCTCTCCCAGTCATAGAGCCTACATTCAACGTCCCAACTCTAACCACTCGGACTAGCTTCTTTACCCGAGCCCGTCCTCGACTCGGCAGCCCTCGTCCATTTCTCGCGGGGGTCAGGCGAGGCCCCTGCGCGTCGCATACGGGGTACGCCCTGGCATTTTCCGAGGCTATATGAATTTGGCTCATCATTCTTGGTTTTGGCAAAATCTTTCACGGCCGGATGGCCATCCTGACGCCAACCCTCACCATTTATCCGGGCTTGGGACCGGCACTGAGTTGTGCTGGCTTGCACCCCCAAGTGTTATGGCCTTAAAAATCAATGTTACAATTATTCAAATTTCCCTCAAAAATCAATATTATAATTATTCAAATTTCCCGGGGATCTTGTGATTTCCCGGACATGTCCGAAAAAAACCCAACATATGGTAACCCTATATACAGTATGTGTATGCATATTAAGTGTTGAAATAAGATTGTATTTGTAGGTTAGGTTAAATGGCTATGCTGGCCTTATTTTTGTACTTTGATGTCAGGTTAAGGGGCTATGCTGGCCTTATTTTTGTACTTGTATGTTAGGTTAAGTGGCTATGGATTGTCAATGATCCGCAATAAAGATGTTTTGTTTGTTTGTTTGTATAACCTATTATTATTATTATTATATATGTATATAACCTATTATTATTATTATTATTATTATATATGTATATAACCTATTAGAGCCAACTCAATTATCCTAAACTAATACAATTAATTGAAAAATGATATTTTGTTGGTCTTTACTCGTTTATTTGTGCAATTATATGCACAACTCATATCCCATATTTCCTTTTGACCGGTTTACGATTCCTACACATTCAAAACAGCCATTTTCCCGTTTCTTTGAACCCTCCAGATTCTGAACTCTCTGCTTTCAATTCTTCTGTTGTATGTGGATGGCTGCCGGCTGGCTTAGGCTATGAAACTCCTAATGCATAATGCAAAACACACGTAATATCGTACAAATAAAAAACAAAAAACAAATTTTATGTTTTTATTTCTGTTAATAAAAAAAATACAAACATTTTAAAGTGCCAGATGTTTAAAAAATCCAGAGTACTGCAAAATTACTAGTATACAGTATACAGTATATGTTACAGTCAGTGTGTGAAACCAGACATTTTGAACATTTAAAACATTAAAGTAAGCAGCACAACCATGAAGGTATTGACGCTGCTGGCTGATATTTCGAACATTTAAACATTAAAGAAGCCTATTTGCTATCTATTTACTATCCGCCTATTTTGCTTATTGATATATGTTAATATGATGTGTAAACATTTTTTGGGGACACTCTGTGTATATATATATATATATATATATATATATATATATATATATATATATATATACACACACACAATGTATAGGGTTCAACAGGAAATAAGAAAAGGCAAGGAAAACATGATAAATATTATTTATTGCGGCCATTCTTCTCACAGAAAAGGTATAATGTACAATATAAAAATAATAAATGCAACAAATAAGTTATATGTAAAGCAAAATTACATACAAGCGTATTACGCTGATCTTTTCCGTTTCATGTACTGTTTCCGATTTTGTTGGAAAGGTATTTAATGCAGAATCTTACGCCGATTTCAAAGATGTAAGTCATTTTCAGGAGAAATGAGCGGTTCAAAAGTTATGTTTATTATTGTAATTTTGTATTAGATCAAAAACTATAACAATTCAACTGAAAACTAATACGAGAGTTATTGTATTCTTTAGTAATATTGGCTTATGTCACTAAGTATTTGTGTGAATAGATTTCGACCGTTATTTTTCTGTCCGGTTAAGTCAACTGAATGCCGGGCTAGGTCAATTGTATGCCCGGCTAGGTCAACTGAATGCCCCCGACGATTGGTTAGGTTAAGTCGTGATATTTTCGTTGAAACTAACGAAAATATCACGACTCAACCCAACCAATCGTCAAGGGCACACAGTTGACCTAACCGGGCATTATATCCCATACAAAATTACAATACCAAACAACTTTTGAACCGCTCACTTCTCCAAAACACGACTTACATCTTTGAAATCAGCGTAAAACTCTGCATTAAATACCTTATTTTCAACAAATCAGAACCAGTACATGAAACGGAAAAGATCCTATTACGCTCGTGTTGAGTATAGATAAGAACTTAATATTAATTTTATATCTACTAAAATCGTCATTAATTATTAAATAATTTTTCTCGATGCAGATAGAAATATGTGGAGATCAAACTAATTTCAGTATTTCACCCGTGTCTTCTGACAGTTAATCCTTTAAAACCTTCATTTTTGGTAGGGCTAAATTATGAATGCGTGTATTTGAAACGCTACCAATTTGTACCAGTCGTCGTTAAAGGGTTAAGTAAACTAATGTATTAAAGTTATAAATTAGTGTCTTTAAATAGTATCGCTTTTCACGTGTTTGGGGAAGTACATTAATACAGGAAGAAAAATTCCTGCCACAAATGGTTCGTACTGACAAAATTGAATAAAAGTCACACGAACAAATCTGAAAATGTATTTAAATTAATATATAAAAATTTCCTAAATAAGAACAATGGCGATGATAAATGAAGACTTAGAAAGCGGTGTTCTTTATCCACAGCAATATTTCGTGGTTACGAAGAGGGGTGTAAAGGCCCGGAAAATCTTCTTTTCCACAGCCGTAACCTTTCGAAATGATTCCAGCTAGTGTGTATGAGGAGCTACGTCCACGATGAACCATTGGCCCTCCTGAATCTCCCTGAAAATTCAGAACGAAATTGGGAGACTGTTCTCATTGACCTAAATCTAAAGTTAAGATACGTGATTTTGTAAGCTCAAATAATGAAATTGCTTTGAGTTGAAACAATGTTAATTTTATTTCTAATTACTTCTACTCAAAGGTATTATGAAAAGTACACTTTCGGATCTAAATACATTTAAAGGCATATGTTTCCAACCTGACAGGCGTCTTTTCCCCCTCGGTTGTCGCCGGCACAAACAATATTTCCTCGGTTCATTCCACCGGGGAAGGATTTGACAAAATCAGGGAGTGTGGAATAACTCTTCTCGCAAACGGAAGGATCAAACACGTTAACCGTAACTTCTCGCAGAATGTTCGATAACGAACCACCTTAAAAGCACAAAATACAATTAATATTCAAATATTGTCTATTTATTTTCGATCACATTTTCGTTGGTTGCGATCGATGCTGAGATTCCGAATGAAGAGAGATGCTCACAGCCAATGAATTGTCGCTTCGGACCAAATCTTTAAATATTTTTTGTAGCACATTTTTTCAAAGTAATTTGACAACTTAACTGTTAAATGAAATGCAGTGAAAAAACAAATTCCCAATCGGAAAATAAACAAAAAAAATTGTATTGGTAAAAAGAATGCAGTTAATTTATAAACTTTACCGAATTCTTCAGTTCCCCATCCAGTAACTGTGACAAATTTGTTGACAAGATCTTCATTTGCAGTTTTACCCCAAGGTAGACACACAGGTTTTATTTCATTCTGAAAAAAAAGGACACTAATATAAATAAATAAATACATATACACTATACAGTGTCTCCAAAAAATGTCCATATTTTTATTTGCCCGTTATTTTATGATGGATGCACATAGTGTTTCAAAAGTCCAGACTCATAGGAATAGTTATTTTTCATTTTAAGAAAAAGAAGAAAAAAAGAAAAAAAAAAGAAAAAGAATATATATATATATATATATATATATATATATATATATATATATGTGTGTGTGAAAAAATGAGGTAACCACCCGGGAATCGAACCCAGGATCTTCCGATTGCCGGTCAGATATGCTATCCACTACACCATGGGCCTCGATTGATCAAAAGTCGTAATTCTCCTACATACGAGCGGAAACCAATGCCCTGAGGGGGCACCTCCCGCATGCCGCGCATGCCCCCTCAGGGCATTGGTTTCTGCTCGTATGTAGGAGAATTACGACTTTTGATCAATCGAGGCCCATGGTGTAGTGGATAGTATATCTGACCGGCAATCGGAAGATCCTGGGTTCGATTCCCGGGTGGTTACCTCATTTTTCATTTGTTCGTTCTCCCTCCTCATCTTGTGCGGAACGTTCTTCTATACAAGCGTCGTTCTTTACATTAATTATACTGTGTGTGTTTGCAGTTAAAATGTATATATATATAATATATATATATATATTATATGCACTAAAATCACAAAATAACACGTGATCTTATTAATAAGCAAACAACCACAGGGAAAAGGAAACACGAAGTCCGAGCGCTTTCGTGATATATTCACATTATCAAGGAGGAACAGAAAATAGAAAATATTTGCTGTTCCTCCTTGATAATGTGAATATATCACGAAAGCGCTCGGACTTCGTGTTTCCTTTTCCCTGTGGTTGTTTGCTTATATATATATATATATATATGTGTGTGTGTGTGTGTGTGTGTGTAGACATTAAAACTATTTTCTATGATTCCGGTCTTTTGAAACACCCTGTATACGCTATTACTGGATTTCTTTTTCAGAAAGGTAACAAACTGGGGTTTTATTCCACATATACCTGCTGTATATGCGTATACCTATACATTTCTGATATTTTATTACTTAATAACTAATAAATATTGTGTATTAAAACTGTTCTTTCATTAGTTCATACTAAAAACAATAACTTTTCCTAATTTCTACGAAATGAGGAAAAGACGATACCGCTACCAATAGACCTAAGCCTCTAAGGCCATAGAACTCCAATCCACAGTGGTTTCAGCAGGATGAAGCACTCACAACTTTTTGAGGAGGCATTTTTCCGGCCGACAAATCTCTCTTCATGAGCTAGTGGAATATCCCCCATACATAAGCGTAGGAGGCGGGGTTTCATGGGGATCAATTGACCCCCAAAATTCAGCCCGACTGCATTTTTTGGGGCAATTACTCCCGAAAATTCTTGCAAAACCTTAGTACACATATTTTCATTCACCACGATTTCACCCGAAACTTTTTATGATTTTCATATAGGATATCATCTCTTTGCCCGAAATGTATGTCTTCGGATGTTGAACCATGCAATATTTGATTATAGAAAGGATAACCTGTCGCAAAACGGCAGTATTTAAGTACCCCATTTGATATAACCCGTTACAATTTACTCTATTGTCGTAACTTGTTTGGTGCTCATCCTTTGTACAGTTGTGTATACCTACAAATCGTGTTTAATAAAAATATGACTTAAAAATCGATTTTCGGTTTCACTTATTCTTTTCGGGCAAAATTTGCTTGCCCCACTGGACAAAATCGGCCCCTACGCCTATGTCCCTATACTCACCTGACCTCAAACCCCGTGACTTTTTTTGTGGGGTTACATAAAAGACAGGATCTATTCTACCATGGCTAAGACATTTGAAGACCAAAGGACCAAAGTCTGAGATAATCAACAACATCTGAGCAGAGCTATTTCCAAAAATTATGTCAAATACTGTATTTGTGTAAGGTTGAATAATATGTTAGAAAACTTTGGCGATTACAGTGAACATGATGTTTAATTAAGGTTAATAAACTACTATGTTTTATGCAACTATTGCGTTTGTATTTGTGTTTAGATTGTTGTTGTTTTTTAGCTTAAAACATTTACTTAGAAATAGGGACACTTCTTGGGACACTTGGTGTGTATATATATAATCATTCAATTTTCTATTACTGTATTAATGATAACTTACTCTTAGTTTGACATTTCTGGAGAATTTAAGGAGTGCGATGTCAAAGTATCCTCTATTGATGTTGTATTTGGGATGGAAAATAACATCTTTAACATCTACATTTTCGGGTGGCACTCTTCTTCCTCTGATGGTGGTAGGTGAAATACTATGGTCGTGTTCTCCGAGACGAGCGAAAAACGGTTCTCTGCAGAGTATATATAGATACATTTATTTCTTATAGAATATTCTTTAAGGTAACGCGAGTGAAATTTCAAAAAGAGATATTTGCGAGTTAAATTTTGACTTCGTATATATGTATATATACGTAGTTTGCGTACACTACCGCTCAAAAGGTTGAAAGCGTCTGTAGGTTTCTCGTTCACGTTTCACACTTCATGATAAGGCGTTATATCCTGTATCAAATCGATGTATGAATCGGTATTATATATACACAATACTTAATATTTTAATGTTCTGAGGTTGACTTTTGCTTTTCTTTCAGAGTAAATATAAAAATTACCCTTAGAAGAGATGTAAATGACATTAAAATGGACATGATATTAGAGACGCCCGATTTGGCTGGTGCCTCAGTCGCCGAGATTGTCCATGTTTCACGAAAAATAGTGTGCAAGGGTATGCACCAAGAAGAGCAATGGCATAAAAATAATTTGCATCAGATAAGCGCAATAGTGAACGGAAAGTAACACTGAAACAACATGACAAAATAGCATTGTCACGAATTGTGAATTATGACCGGTAGTCTACACTCGCAGTGCTTCTCAACCTGGTGAATGGTTCACCCTAGGGTGAATGAAATCAGAGTCAGGGTGAATGAAAATGGTGGGGTGAATGGCAAGGTGAATGAAAATGGTAGGGTGAATGGTAAGGGGAACGAATATTGTGTAGTTATAAATGCGAGTATATTAATATTTCTTCATTAGAACATTTTCAACTTATCAAATTTGATTGGATCAGTAATTAAAGGTTTTTTTCTGGAAGTTTGTCTGATAAATCATTGAAAAGATATTGTTCTTGAACACCTGAGGATGATTTAGCTATTTCAGGAAATAGTTTAATAGTCCTAAGATTATTAGTAGTTATTATATCTTTCTTTCTCAGTTTGGCTTGCTGCATATAATTATATATTATATACTTTATATACAGTATTGTTAATTATTTCCCCTCAAACATTCTGTTCCAATTTTAATTTAGTTTGCATGTCATGATGTTATTATGTATATATTTTTATTTTGTATTATTTTACCAATTAACTGACTTTAGCTCATTTGTTTTGCAGATTGATGATTTGGGCAATGTCTATGTACAAATACTTCAAGAGAACGTGTACCAGAGAAGAAACTGAGGTTACAGAAACTTGAATGATGACGGGATGCTCACGGAAGATGTCACCCTGGAGGACAATGCACAGGGTAACGAAATTATGGGAACGAAACGGAAGCAAACACCGTCAACGTCTGGTGTGAAACCAAAGTACCGGAAATGGAAGGAGGAATACTTGAAGTATGGTTTTTTTTACTCAAAAGTGAAGGTCTGAATCCCTACCCTTCTGAGCAGTGCATGTTTTGCCCTGTGAGATAGAGCAATACCTGTCTTGCTCCTTCGAAGTTGTTGTCTCACTTAAGCACTAAATATTCTCAGCATAAGAACAAATCAGTCAAGTTTTTTGAAGCAACACTAGCTGCCCACTTGAAGCAACAGAACTCACTGGAGAAAGCAGTGGTTTATCCAGAACGGGAAGAGAAGCCTCTATTAATGACTTCCATCAAGATAGCTCATATTCTGTTACAGAAAAAGCAATCATTTGTTTGTCGAAGCAGAGAATGTGATTTTGTCATGTCTGGAAGTTGCTGCTGAGTATATTCATGGTGGAAAGAAAGCAGTGGGAAAAGTGAAGAGAATTCCCCTATCCAATTGTACGATGAAGAGAAGATGTACATTAGTTGCGGAAAACTTGAAAAGTCAGTTACTTGGCAAGCTTAGAGAAGCAGCTTGCTTTGGACTTCAATTTGATGAGACAACTGACATCAGAAATGGGGCTCAACTGATTGCGTACTGCAGACTCCCTGATGTGCAAACAAAGAAGATATCAGAGCACTATCTTTTCTGCTTGCCAATAGGAGTTCACACAACTGGATATGCAATATCTACAAAGCTGGATGAATTCATGCAAGAGGCAGACCTGAACTGGACCAAATGTGTCGCTGTGACTACTGATGGAGCTCCCGCAATGCTTGGATCTTCGCAGGGAGCAGTCACTCGAATCAAGAACGTATCACCCAACTGTGTTTCAACCCACTGTTTCATTCACAGACAAGTATTGGCTTCGAAGAGGCTATCTGTGTCTGTACGAAAGCAAAACAGGCTGAGAAAAATGATCTGGAAAAAGTTCTTGAGGATGTTGTGGGAATCGTAAATGCTATACGTGCAAATGCCAAAAAATCACGCCTGTTTTCTGAACTCTGTAAGGACATGAGTACAGAATATATGCAACTTATTTTCCATGCTGAAGTCCGATGGCTTTCGAGAGGAAAAGTGCTCTCTCGGATCCTGAGCCTGAAGGAAGAATTGACTGAATTCTTTAAAGAAGACTGCACTTACATGGCTTCAGTTTTTGAGCACCTCAACAAGCTGAATCTGTCCATCCAAGGAAAAGGAGGAGACATATTTGATGTCATCAGTAAAGTCGAGGCTCTCAAATTAAAACTTAATCTTTGGAAAAACCATTCCCAAGAGAAGGACTTTTCTCATTTTGTTCAACAGTCAGTGGGAAGATAAGGCTCCTAATTTGGAAGAAAGGGTGAAAGATCTCGTTCTCTTTCATCTCGAGCTCTTGAAGGAGAACCTGGAGGAATATTTCTCAGTAGATGAGGCTGCATCACTGAAGGGAAAGATGTGGATAGTGAATCCATTTGTGTCGGAGCATATGAAAACGGTTCAGCTGGGAAACAACATGGAGTCACTTCTGGACTTGCACACAGATTTTAGACAGAAAGCTTCCTTCTCAACCTTCAAATACTATAGAAACTTCTGGGTATCTCTAATAGATTTTCCTGAGTACCGATCCCTCTCAGAGGAAGCCTTGTTCATTCTTGTTCGCATAGCCACTACCTATCTTTCAGAACAAGGATTCTCATCACTGGTGGAGATCAAATCTAAGAAGCGGAATGCTCTCCTTGATGTTGATCCTCTGATGCGGGGAGCTCTTGAAACCTCCATCACTCCTGACTATGGTGCAATTGCCAACCAAATTCAAGAGCGGGAAAGTCACTAGCTGTAAGCTGTAATTGGCAAAGAAGAATGTGCATACAGTTGTGTCATATATGAATTTAGAATTTAGTTTTTAGACATTATTTACTGTAACTGTAATTATGTAATTGTAATGTAATACTTATAATTCAAATCATAATAAATAAAGTAAACTGTGAATTAGAAACTTTACTTTTCCACTGCATTCAAAGTGGGGTAAATGAGTTATGAATAAAAATATTTAGGGTGAATGATACCGGAAAAGGTTGAGAAGCACTAGGTCACTCTACAGGACCAAATCTTATTTGTTTGGTTCTCTTCTAATTATTTTGACTACGACAGTGCAAGGTCGTCGTTGCAGACTACTGTTAATTAAACTCTGGGCAAATTTTGTTGCAGTATCTCGGTGATTTTAGTCACTAAAGCACCATCCAAACGGACCCATCTGTATCATGTCCAATTTAAGGTAATTTAAATCTCTTTTACGGGCCATTTTTATATTTACTCTAAAAGAAAAGCATATTAAATTATTAAGTATTTTAGATATAGTACGGATCAATAGATCAATTTGATACAGGATATGACGCTTTATCAGGAAGTGTGAAACGTGCACGAGAAACCAACAGACGCTTCTAAACTTTTGAGCGGTAGTATATATATGCACTGTATTTAAAGTATATATGGATGTGAAACATTAACATGTCATGAAAGGGAGAAGTCAAGGGTAAGAGCAGTTGAGATGGATAACTGAGAAGCCTGTGTGGCGTGCGCCGGACTGAGAGAGTGAGAAATCGTGTGGTGTTCAGAAGTCGGTGGAAGTGAAAACTGAGGAAAGTGTGTTAAGGTGGTTTGGAAATGTTGAAAGAATGGAAGATGGTGGAGTTGTGAAAAGAGTGTATAAGAGTGACTTCGAAGGTAGTAGGAGGAGAGGGAGTCCGAGAAGAAAATGGCTGGATATGGTGAATGACCGCGTGAGGAAATGTGGACTTGATCTGGGTGATGCACGAGAAGTGGCTGCAAGTCATTTGGAATGGAAAAGGTTTGTTAGAGGTATGTAAGTTCGGGACGGACTCTGCCTCTTTTATTTTTGACAAGGCCTGGAAACGCCGCAGGTGCGGAATTTTGCCATGTGGAGGGGCGTTGGTTCACCAGGACGCCTGTGTGAATAGGTGTTTTTTATATATGCAGAAAAGAGGGGCCAAGGGCAGCGTCTGCAAAACTGCACCCCCTCCGCTATAGAAGGAGAAGGAGGAAGCCAAAATCAAGGTCCAGATTTTTCGAGATGCTTAGCCACTGTGCGTTTGCAAAATTAGAGGTCATAGACAATGGGACAGTAAAGAGAGAGTACGTCTTATTCTCTGCTTTTTCTGATTTTCACTAACTTCTTTAATTTACATCCAGGTTGGTTTCTGCCTTCTCACTCAAAATCCTTTGGGAAATGAGATTTTTATAATGTATGTATGTAATGCCGTAATCTAACCGCAGTAAGGAAGAAATGTGAGGGAAGGATGAACATACCACTTTGCTTAAAAAAAAAAATGGACAAAATACAGTGGTTTACATACACAGTCTGTTTTATATGTAATGCATGCACGTAGAGGGGTAACTGATAGAAGCTTCATTTTTATTCTCTGTGATTAAAAACGTGTCGAGAAAGATATGACAAAAAATTACTTTTAAACTTACAATTCCAAGACACAGTGAGCGGCTGTAAGGGCATATTGTTTGTTTATCAGAACAGCACTGCAGAAAAAGATATGTGACGCTCCCTTTTTCCTGCCTAACAAAACCTGAAATGAAAATTAACACGAACGTCAATTTGTTGTCAAAGATAAAATTCAGAAAGTTGAACACGACTTTTAAATATACAGTTTTGACATCCTTTGGCTCATCTATTGTCACTGGAATATTTACACGATTTGATTAAGACAAAAGCAATATACACCTCTTTCACGGTGACACGTATAGAGTTAATTTACTAAATCTTTTTATTATTTCCTGTGCCAAAGGCGTAGAACAAGATTATTCAAAACTGTTAATTCCGTACGTAAAAATAGGTACTTGTATTTGGATGTCTTTAAAGGAAGACTGGCTATTCTAACAGGGTTCTGTGCTTTCAGTTCAAAGTCGTAATCACCTAGCACCAATTACTAAAAAGCCTGCAAATTTAGCATAATGTGATTCTAATTCCGGTCTTCGACTGTTCGAAAGTTCACTTCTTGAAATGGTCAAGGAACCCACTACAGAACGCAATATTCTGGATTTAGTTTTAAGTACAGACCTAGATTTAAATGATAATAGCTCTGAAGGAGATTACTTCTCCCCTAGCGATCATAGGCAAATAACATTTGAAATTAAAGTTAATGTTCATAATTCGGAGAATTTGGAATACGGTTTGGATTTTAAAGGGGCTCAATTTCGTGACATAACACTACAACTTTCGACCCACAATTGGGATGAGGCTTTATCGCGTGATTATATTAATGGCACATGGATTTCTTTTTTTAATTATTTTAAACGTTTAAAATCAATAATATCCTATTGGTTTAAAAGAGACTGGCGAAATCTGTTAAACCTAAATGGTGGAATACTGAAATTAAGAGTAGCTTAACGTTAAAAAGGAACGCGTATTTCAAATTTAAAAAAATCAAATAATTTGTCCGATGAAAATGTTTACAAGCTATTAAGAAGGAGAAGCAAAAAACTTATTAGAAAAAGTAAGCACAACTGTGAATTATATATAGTGAACCAAATTAAATTGAATCGCAGATTATCGCAGACTATTGGTCCACTCATAAGCGAAAACAACGAACAAATTTACGATGACTTACAAATAACGGAAGAAATAACGGATACTAACCAGAAGACTAACGAACAGAGCTTGGAGAGGATCAGTTTGGATTTAGGTCAAAATGCGGAACAAGAGAAGCTCTTGGTATTATGAGAATGATGGGAGAGAGAGTGCTGGAACATGATCAGGAAATGTGTGTTTGTTTTATTGACTTTGAAAAAGCTATTGACTGGAGGGACTGGAGGGACCGTAGGCTAATAAAAAAATCGATATCTTGGGCAGACTGTGAATGTTAGAGTTGCAGGAGGAGAATTGGAGCCTGCATTGGTTGGGAGAGGGGTCAGGCAAGGATGCTCCCTGTCCCCCGTGTTATTTAACATCTATGCGGAAGCCATGATAGTAGAAGCACTCTCAGATCTGAAAGAGGAAATCAGAGTGGGAGGTAAATTGGTCAAATCTGTAATGTTTGCAGATGACAAGGCATTTGTTTGTAGTACTGAGGAAGGACTACAAAGAATGGTCAATAGCTTGACAACAACGGCGGAAGAATTCGGAATGAGAATTAATGAGAACAAGACAAAGGTAATGAAAATTGTAAGAAGGAACGGAGCACAAATGATCCTAACGATAGGAAATCGGACCTTAGAAGAAGCTGAGCAATTTAAATATCTGGGAAGTTTATTACCCAACAATGGAGATTGCAATAAGGAAGTAAGATCTAGAATTGTATGGGTAAGGTAGCTTTTGAGAGACAGAAAAGACTCCTTACAGGTAAACTCAACTTGAAGCTGAAGAAAAGGTTAGTGAAAAGCTTGATATGGCGTGTGGTACTGTATGGAGCAGAAACATGGACACTCAACTGAAAAGAAACTCCTGGAAAGTTTTGAAATGTGGCTTTGGAGAAGAATGCTAAAGATAAGCTGGAGGGAATACCAAAGTAATGAAAAAGTACTGCAACAGGTGAGGGAGGAAAGAAGACTCATTAAGGTGATAAGAGAAAAACAGAAGAAATGGATCGGACATGTGTTGAGAGGAGAAGGATTGTTGAAGGAGGTGATAGAGGGTAGATATGAAGGTAGAAGGCCGAGGGGAAGGAAAAGGAAAGCAATGCTGGATGATTTTAAGGCAAGCAGGCGCTACCATGAGATGAAAAGGATAGCTCAGGATAGAACACTTTGGCGGAACACATGAGTTGGACCTGCCTGATAGGCAGAACACGATGGATTGATGGATGGACAAATAACAGAACTTTTAAATAAATTCTTCTCTTCCATGTTTACTAACGAAAATATGAACAATATTCCCGTTCCTGTAATCATGCTCAGTGATGAGTATTTATAGCTTCACGATTTTACCATTAGTAAACTCTTTTGTTTAAATTGGTGACATATGTGATATTAATGAAGGTGGAAGATGAAGGTAATGGATTCAGTAATGATTTGATAAATATAAACACAATCTTCTTTGCCGATGATGGTTTGCAGATGACACATTCAATAACAGAAGTAGTAAGGAATTTAAAGATTATATTACAGACAAGCGATGAATGTGGTTTGCAAATAAATAGGGAGAAAAGTAAAGTAATTATATTTAATGTGAAGGAGCAACCAGATAGTATTGAAGGAATACAGATAACAGATAGTATAGTATACTTAGGACTGCAGTCTGCATATTGCCAACAAGAGAAATTGTTTTAGTAAACAAAGAGGTATAATGATACAAAAGGCGTAAAAACTGGCAAACTTAACAACCATGATAACTGCGAAGAGCTGCAATAAGATATTGATTGGGAAAACATATTGGAAACACGTAGCACTACCATCTATATTATATGGCACAAATGTTATAAATCTGACTCATGCAGAAACTGAAAAGTTGCAGAGGATTGAAAATGGTGTCTATAGGCAAATTTTAGGAGCACCAAGATATGCACCAATATGTACTTTGCGAGGAGAAATAGGTGCTTCATCCATGGATTCCAGAGTTAATAAAGGGAAGCTACAATAATTAAAATCAATATTACAGGAGGATGTGAATGGTAGGGTAAGAAATGAATTGCTGAAAGTAATTGTTGACGATATGAAAGGGAAGGGAAAGAACAAGTGGTTTAAAGGTATTAAGAAATTTATGAAAGAGATTGGTATAAGCATGTTGCAACTAAAACTGCTAACTAAGGAAGAGGTAAAGGAACGGGTACAGATTTGGGATTCAAGAAGGTGGAAGGATGAGGTGACATCAAAGACTAGTTTACAATTATATAGAGAATGGAAGCAGGAAGTTAGGGGTGAAGAGAACATATACGATAATACCCTAAGTTCAATTTTACTATATAAAAGCAGAACAAACACCCTACTCCTAAATGATAGAAAAAGATTTGAGAATGGTGATACCAATTGTCAAGTGTGTCGAACTGATACAGAAGATTTAGAACATTTCATACTTTGGTGCTCAGAATACCTAGAAGAGCGTAGATTAGGTGGTAGACTTCAGCAGCCTTATGTAGAGAATAAAACTAAAATACTTGGGGAACTATTGTTTCATGCAAACAAAATAGATCAAACAAAAATAATGCTCTGCAAGTTCTGGAGAAGGAGAGAGAGAGAGAAGACTGAGAAGTTAAGAAATAGGGGCGCCGCTGAAAAGGCAATGCCCCTGAGTAACATCATCATCATCATCAAAAGTGAGGTACTCTCGGCTATAGGTAAAATTAATCCTAATAAAACTCCAGGTCCAGAATTTAGAGTAAGTACAGTAAATAGATTAGATTAGAGGGAGACTTTCTTCTCGGAATCTTAAAATGATTGGTTAGTGTTTGATTATTATTATTATTATTATTATTATTACTCCAAGTTTGTTCAGTTATTTAAAATTCTTTTTCCGAGCTGAGCTAATGGATCTGAAACTTTGTGCACATGACATGAAGGTAGTTGATTCAGTTAATTTATTCAAGGGAAGTCGCTACGTTAACAAAATAATGTGTGCGTCATCGACGAGTCAAAATTGAGGTACCATAGTCGTTTCATTCAGAAGTATCGAAGTGGGGATTTGTTGCAGCTATTTCTTTTTCGTTTTTTGTTATTTCATTTACTTTCTCAGGATTTAACTTCAGTTTGAGGAACAACTTCATATATCACAGAGGGGACCTACTGCTTAACGTTGACTCTAACCAACTCCACAACGGAAGACCCACAAAAGCAACCTAGTCCCTGAAATCTAGATTCAGATAAGAGCAGGCATTTGGACGTTCATCCGTACTGGAGTCGAACATTAAACTTTGTGACTTACCATCCAGGGCCAAGAATTTTTAAACGATTCGATTCCTCCAACGACGGCCACTTCGTCGACGGGCTTAATGAAAGGGGATTTTCGGAGGCCTGGTTTGATCACCGGATTGAAGTTTGGCCGCGGTTTGAACAATGGGGAGAGCGCGGATGACCTCTTCCTCCTTGCTAGAAATGGTGCAAAACCGAAACCGATTGGAATTCGTCCTCTTACTCCGCATTCTTAGAAAAGATAATTTTTTGTTGTTAGAATTAAAATACTTTAAAAATGAAATTTAAAATTAAGTTAAAAACGACGCTTAAAATTGTCTCTTCCCACTCGGTAGTATTCGCATTCATTTCAACAGTCGACCAAAAATGAAAGATTCACCATTGAGAATTTAAGAGGAGTCAATTCTCAAATCGAACTCTTCCCATTCTGACTCCAAGTTAGATTTTTGGATCTTTTCCGGTTCATGTGTACTGTTTCCGATTTTGTTGAAAATAGGATATTTAATGTAGATTTTTAAGCTGATTTCAAAAATGTAAGTCGTAGTTTGGAGAAATGAGCGATTCAAAAGTTATGTTTGCTATTGTAATTTTGTATGGGATATAATGCCCGGTTAGGTTAATTTAATACCCGGTTAGGTCAACTGTATGCCCTTGACGATTGGTTAGGTTGTGATATTTTCATTAAAACTAACGAAAATATCACGACTTAACCTAACCAATCATCAAGGGCGTACAGTTGACCGAACCGGGCGTACAGTTGACCTAACCTGGCATACAGTTGACCTAACCGGGCATTCAGTTGACCTAACCGGGCATTCAGTTGACCTAACCGGGCATTCAATTAACTTAACCAGACAGAAAAATAACGGTCGAAATCTATTCACACAAATACTTAGTGACATAAGCCAATATTACTAAAGAATACAATAACTCTTGTATTAGTTTTCAGTTGTATTGTTATAGTTTTTGACCTAATACAAAATTATAATAACAAACCTAACTTTTGAACCGCTCATTTCTCCAAATAAAGACTTACATTTTTGAAAATAGCGTAAAATTCTACATTAAATACCTTATTTTCAACAAGCTCGGAAACAGTACATGAAACGGAAAAGACCCGATTGTTTTCAAAGGAAATAATCCTCGGTCATGCAATTGCGTCACGTTCTTTAAATTCTTTCCCCGTATCAAGAAATTCTTTTTACAAAATCCCTAAATCTGGAATTTCCAATTCGAGTATTTCTCCCTTTGGGACCCCAAATAGGATTGGTGCAAAGTGGGAATTTACCTTAAAAAAATATCTACAGGGAATCTGTGTAACTAGGGATTTCCTGAAATTCCTAAAGTGTTCAGGGATTTCATGTAAGGTTAAGTCGTGATATTTTTGTTAAACCTAAGGGAAAATTATTGAATGCCCGGTTAGGTGTGCGCCCTTGACGATTGGTTAGGTTAAGTCGTGATATTTTTGTTAAAAGTAACAAAAGTATCACGACTTAACCTTATATATATATATATATATATATATTATATATCAGGCGCGGATCCAGGGGGGGTCGAGGGGGTCCGGACCCCCCCCCCCCCTGCTCACGGTGACCAACGATTTTTCGATTGCGTTTGTTTGCTCCTATATATGAAAAATAAGACCTGAAGACTTAAAATGGCTTAAGGTACATGTATCCCGGTTGCCACAAAATTAATTTCCTTAAAAAGAATAAAGAAAAAAAAGTTTATGTCCGATCCTGAGACATTTCAGACCTGGCCTGGGTGTGTGAACAAGCAGGATTTTGATAACGGGAATATACTTCAAATCCATCTAAAGCTATCTTCAAATATGAAAATCAGTAACGAGCCCCACCAAGACTGGACCCCCCTCTGCTTAAATTCCTGGATCCGCCCCTGTATATATATATATATATATATATATATATATATATATATATATATATATATATATATATATATATATAATAATAATAATAATAATAATAATAATAATAATAAAAGGCGCCCAAACGGCAATGCCTGAAATTTATACTGTGTATAATTATAATCATAATAATAATTAATTTTCTATCAGTCATGGCGGATAACTTGTTGAAAATAGTCTCATATAACGTAAGGTCAGTAAGGAATTCAATTGTAGATGTTCATAAAATCTCTAACAGTGCAGATTTGATACTCCTGCAAGAGCACTGGCTACCTAAGTAAGAGCTAAAATTCCTCTCTACTATCCATGATGACTTTATGTACCATGCATCATCAGCAGTAGACTTGTCAGATGAATTAATATACGGTAGGCCTTTTGGTTGTGTTGCTTTCTTAATAAGGAAAAATTTGTCAAAACATATAAAAGTTTTAACAAGCGATAATGTAAGGTTGTTAGGCATTGAATTACAAGTGAATAATGATTGTATATTAATTGTAAACTGCTAATTACCATACAACAACGGCAGTAATCTAGATGAATACATTGATTTGCTGTACAAAATTAAGTCATTATCAGATAACCCCAAATAATCTCACTGTATAATAATGGGGGACTTTAACGCGTATGTGAACTCGGAATTCTTTGTAGAATTGGGTAACATGTGCGAGTCGGCCAAATTAAGTAGAAGTGATGTAGATGTATTGGGGGTAACCAGTGGTAATTTTACATATGTTAGTGATATAAGTGGTACCACCAGGTGGATTGATCGTTGTCTCACTAGTAATAATCTAAAGGCTCGAGAATTGTTAGAGTTCATATTCTGCATGATTTCCTTCTTTCTGATCATAGACCATTAGAACTATTAATTAATTTTACCAAATTATGCGCAACACGACATAACAAGAACTCAATAGGTAAGAATAATCGCGTCGATTGGTCTAATGTTAATATGCAACAGAGAATAGAAAACAGACAGAACAGGTCACCTCTTTAATAATTTAGAAATTGTGCATCTTGCCTGTAGTAATCCTTGCTCAAATGAGTCTCACTTTAAACTCATAGATAGATATTATAGTAAGATAAGAGAAGCAGGAAGACCCCTGATTAAATCTTACAACTATCATACTAAAATTATTCCTGGATGGAATGATTTTATTGCTCCCCTGAAGAAAGAATAGAAAGACGCGTACGATTTGTGGTGCGTTCATGGTAGACCCAGATTAGGACCAGTATACATGAATATGTGTAGAAGTAGGGGTCAGTATAAGGCGGCCATAAGGCAACGTAAACAGGAAGAAGAGTCTATTCGAGTATCAAAAGCCTGTGAAGCTCACTTAAATAACGACAATAAAAATTTTGGAAATTTGTTAAGAATCAAACGGGTGTCAAAAGTGTCCTCCCTCCAACAATCGATGGGGTGTCGGGGGAGGGCAAAATTGCAAAGCTGTGGAAAAACCACTACTCAAACATTCTTAACAGTGTGAGTAGGGATAATCTTAAGATAGATTGCAGCGAAACGCCTGTGGGAGGGACAAGGGAAAATACTTTGATATCAGTTCCTGAAGGAAAGAGGTTAATTAAAGAGTTAAAGACTGGTTCTGCATCAGGGATAGATGACCTATCGAATGAGCACTTAAAATATGCCAATGACGTGGTATGTCGGCATATATCATTGCTCTTATCAGCCATGCTTACTCATAGTTATATCCCTGCAGAATTCACGAGGGTATATATCTTGCCCCTGGTCAAAAATAAGTATGGAGACATTCTGTCCAGCAATAATTACAGGCCTATTGCTGTCGCTTCCTGCTTCTCGAAACTACTAGAAAAACTCTTGTTACGCCGATTAAATGATTACCTATGGACACCTAATCATTCTGGTTTTAAAAGGTCCCACTCAAATGACCTGGGTATCTATGTACTTAAAGAAATAATGTCTAAATACACTGACAGTAATTCAACTATTTATAGCTGTTTGCTAGATATAAGCAAGGCATATGACAAAATGAACCACAATATTTTACTTAAAAACTAGAAGACAGGAAGGTTCCCATTTACATATTAAATTTATTGAAACTTTGGTATTCCCACCAATCTTTTACCGTAAGGTGGGGCAATGTACTATCCGAATGTTTTGGCTCCTCTTGCGGAGTGAGATAAGGCTCCTTGCTCTCTCCTGTGTTGTTTAATGTGTATATTGATGGATTGTTTTATATTCACTTGATTTTATGAATGAAAATAGGCAACAGTGGGATGTTGTATAGATAATACAAGGATAAATAACTTAGTTTATGCCGATGACATGGTGTTAATAAGTCCCTCTGTTAAAGGTCTGGATCAGCTACTAAAAATCTGCGAAGTGTATTCGCAGAAACATGATATTCTTTTTAATGTTACAAAAACTAAGGTTATGCAATGTCATCCTAAAAGCTGTAATCAGCCAGCTGATATTAGATTTAAAATGAAAGGTGGAGTAATTGAGGAAGTACAAGAGTTTAAGTATTTGGATCAAACTATCACCTTGAGTGATGACTCAGATATAAGAAAACAATCTCGAAGCGAATATAACTCTATGGAACTTCCGGTTCTGTACAAATGAAGCTAAAGACACTCTCTTTTGTACTTTCTACAGTAATATATACGGACAGGAACTCTGGGTGAATTATAAATAAGGTTCTGGCAGAACCCTAGATTTGCTGTGCAACAAGTCTTTTAGACTCTTACATAAATTACCCCGAGATGCTCAGTTTCGCAAATGTTTGCTTCCCGCAATGTCCCGAGCCTCCCAAAGGTAACAAGACGTCTAATGCAAAAAATTTAAAAATCAACTAATGCAAAAAATTTAAAAAATCAACCAACCCGATTATCCATGCTACCCATGAGTCCTGCCGTTTATCCTCTAAAGTCTAAGCTATGGAATTCTTGATACGAAAACGTCTGTCTGTAGCTCCGCTTAACTCCGACATTACTGTATTATTTCTAATCAATTGTATATATTTCTATCCTTAGTATGTGAACTGTCATTGTATTAATAATATTTGTCGTATGGACTTATAGTCTGCCAATAAACCTTTTCATTTTCATTAGTGATGCACCGATGAATCTGCATCGGCATAATCGGCAGATATTTTTCTTATCGGCATCGGCAAAATTTTGCCGATTAATATTAAATATTCTAAATTCCATAAAGAGATTTTCAATGATTATTTTAAGTTATAATGTCTTAGGTTACTGACTTATTGCATTTTAAATTCAAATTTAAATCATGAAATGAGCATTTTAATTATAGTCACCCTGAAAAACTAAGAAAACGGTAAACAGACAATGGGACAACCACACTTAAAACTGAGTAGTGAGTATAGTGAGTAAACATGATCTTAAATCTGACATAGGATTTTTCCACTTAGATATACCCATTACCGATATTATTATTTTTGGTAAACTTAAATTTCTTGACAAGAAAATACAAGTAGAACTCGTTATGAAATGGGTACAAGCTAGTAGTCATACAGCAAGGCCTAGTCTTAGGCTAGCCCGGTTTTTCAAACATTTGTAGCAGCTTAGGTTAGCCTACATAATTTGATTTTCATGTTTGTTATTCAGAAGAGCCCAGTACTATTCAATGTGCTGTTTTATTGTTTTTTTGTGTTAAGACCGGACGGTGGACATTAGGGCCTGTTTAAAACTATAGCTGTATTTAAAAAAAATAAAACATTGTCGTCAGAAAAGTAAATTAAAATAAAATTTAAATCCATAAGTTAGTCAGTAAGGCAAAAAGTGAAAGAAAATATACTTATGCTATTATTAATATAGAACAAATCTTTTCCCTAAATTTCATTTATTAGCTAATCGGTATCGGCATCGGCAAAATTTTGGCATCGGTGCATCACTAATTTTCATACATATATATATATATATATATATATATATATATATATATATATATATACTTACATTAGGGGAGTTTGAACGACGGTTCAGGATCGACCTGCGGTCAACCCCTCTGCAGCATCCCGCCTCATTTGCGGGATTTGGTGAAGGAGGGAATATATATATATATATATATATTAGTGATGTAGGTCGCATCTGCATCCGCATCCGCGGAACATCCGCACATTTTCTCGCATCCGCATCCGCACTTTGGACTGCGGATGTCGTGCGGATGTGGACCGTTGAGATAAAACGTCATTAATAAGCGGAAATTATCAAATTCTACTATATTAATAGAACTAGTTCATTGTGCGCAAAAGTGATGCAAGCGACAAGACGAGAGGCTGTTCTTGTATGAAGTTACTCTCTTGCAACCTACTTAGATCCACGTTACAAAGCTAAGTTATTTTCACCTAGTACATTAGAACGAGTTAAATCATCACTTGGCAAAGCAGTTGAAGAGCTTCAATCTCTTGAATCTGTCGCTTCGCCACCCACCAAAAGAATAAAAGTTTCAGTGACAGAACCAACACCTTCAACGAGCAAATCTATCACAGAATCTCTCTCTCAGTTTCTTGAGTCAAGCAGCAATGACGAGACCTACGCGATGTCAAAAGATGTAGTAAAAATGATCGAGAGCTATCACCAAGAAAAACGCCTGGCTGCATGTGACAATCCTATTAGTTGGTGGAAAAATACGCAGAATATCTATCCATACTTGAGTAAACTTGCAAGGAAACATTTAGCCTGTCCTCCAACAAACGTACCAAGCGAGAGATTATTTAGCAGTGCTGGATTAATATATGATGAAAAGAGAAACAGACTGGCAGCAGAAAAGGCAGAAAAATTAATGTTCCTTAAGCATAACCTTCCTATAATTAAGTTTGAATATTAAACGATGAACATCTTAGTTTACTTTATTTTAATTACTCATTTATAAATATGCCTAATAAAACTTTAAACTTAATATAAATAGTTATCAAGCTAATTAAAGATCTCTTTCTATAAGGGTGGAGGTTGGGGAAAGAGGTCGGTGAGGTGCATTTGAGTTGGGTTCACGTCCCGCATCCTGGTAACACAATTATGGTTTCTAATTGTGGCTGAAACTCAACAAAATATAACGAATTTATTTGCAGACGAATTCACTAATTGATTTCTATATTAGTTAGATGCTTGATATTATTTTATATGTTCAGAGAAAAGTACAGCAATTATTGTACAATTAATCAATTATACTACATTATAGCTACAGCTCTCTCTATATAATAACTTATTATATACGTTAAACACAACAAATCTCGAATATATCCTAAAAAATAACGAAAATGTAGACATCCGCATCCGCGGATGTCGAAATCAAACATCCTCATCCGCATCTTTTTTTTGCATTTTATATATATATATATATATATATAATATATATATATATACCGGGTGGACGAAAAAAACCTGGACACTTTTGTTTTTCCTACAAATTTGAAACTAGTCAAGCTATACACCCAAATTAGTACAAGATGTAGCCAATAGTATGGTTATCATGTGCTGAAAACCTCAGTTAATTATCTTTGGTCGTTTCTTAATTATAAAGGTACGTTGAAGAGCATGCGTTGTCGCAGGAAAATAATCCTGGTACTCATCTTTCGCAGAGAAAAATGGCGAATAACTTAAATATTTCGCGCAACAGTGTCCAAAACATAATGAAAAGTAAAGGAATCAGATCTTTTAAAAGATTGAGTGCCCCCAGAATAACAAAAGAAGCCATGGGAAAACGGTTAGAAAGGTGTAATTCTTTGTAAAGGAAATTTAATTTAACAGACATTAAACGCATGTTTTTTCAAGATGAGTCCGACTTTACATTAACTGCATCAACAAATCGACAAAACAACCGAGTCAATGCATTAACTTCAAAATCGGAAATCCCACCAGACCGTCTAGAATCTAGATCATCCAATTTCACGATTTTCCAAGAAATTAATGGCATCTTATGGTGTTTCTTACAATGGAAAAAACAAATTATTCTTTACTGATCCACAGAAAACAAAAATGAACTCGCAAAATTACATTGAGCACCTCGGAGAACTTTTACCGGAATGCCAAGACTTGTACCCGAACGAAGATTATATTTTCGTTCAAGACAATGCACCATCTCATTCAGCCAAGACAACCCAAGAATTTTTGATGGCGAACATTCCTGAATTCATGAAAAGTGAAGAATGGCCATCAAATTCTCCTGTCTTAAGTCCTCTGGATTACTTCGTGTGGAATATGGTCGCAGGGAACCATTTTCAAACCTGGAAGCACCTAGACAAAGAATTGAGGTTGTTTGACCTATGGTGTCCCAAGACAAAATCAAGTTATCTATCATAGGTCAGTGGAGAAGGAGAGTAAATGGGGGGGGGGGGGGGGCAATACAACATCGATTTCAACAGGGTGTTTTATATGAGTTCCATTGAAATTTTTAGCACATGATAACTATACTATTGGCTACATGTTGTACTAATTTGGATTTATTAGCTTGACTAGTTTGAAATTTGTAGGAAAAACAAAAGTGTCCAGGTTTTTTCGTCCACCCGGTATATATATATATATATATATATATATATATATAATAATGTATTGAATACTTACGAAAGTCTATAGAAGGAGAAGAAACTTGATTTAAGTTGGAGATCGGGGTGGTATTGTTTTCCTTAATGTGGCCTGTAAGAAAAAGAACTTCATATTACGATGTCTTTTGTGGACTGAATAAATTATTGTAAAAGAAAATTTCAACCCATTTTTTTTTTAACGAAATAGGAAATTTATTTCGTTTACTAATGTAGAGACAAAATAAAATGTAAAGATTGAGCGAGGTCGCTTCCATTGTATGTAAATATCTCCTCTTCATTATTAACACACACACACACACCGAAACAGATATGAATCTATGTTACCTTCAAGAACTGTTCATTAAATAATTTAAAGTTCATTGTTTTATATTCCTTTGATTTTATGAATGAAAATAGTTTGGATTACCCTTAAAAACATTTCATTTATTTTATATTTTCTCATTCATTCTTTGAACAACAATTTCAATTGATTTAAATGTCTCTTGCGTCAGTGCCAGTGCCGGTGACGCTCGTCAGTTTCGTGCTCCTTCTTCCTTTCAAAATTAACAGTGGTTAAAGATTTATTGTGTTACTGTTCCAACAAAATTGCGAACGTGCCAAGATTACGCATTTACATTCTCATCAGATAATGTACATTACTTAACTCATATTAGTATATAAAATACATTAATATATCAAATTTTTCTAGCGACATCCGGCATTACGTTTTTAGTCCCACAAGGCCACAATCTGTGCCCGTGACCTTGCAATAACAAACATACGAACGAACGACTGAATTTTAACTATATACAGTATGTAAATAAACACGTACCGTAATGTAAAGCAAGAACGATATCTAAAAATAGAGTCAAATTCTCCCATTAAGACTTTCGAGGTAAACTTTTCACAACATAACCCCTCACTCCTCAGTATGTATCATTACTCTTATATATAATAATAATAATAATAATAATAATAATTAAAGAAAAAAAAATCGTAAATTCACGAGCTTAAAATTTTTATAATTTTATAATCCTTATACACGAACATTCAGTGATTGTATATATATTCTTTGAGGGACTTAGTTATGATAGTGTTAATATCTGTAAAAAGCGTCTTTCCCGGCATATAAGTGATATCTGCTAAGTGTAGTGATAGGAGGAAGTGGTCATCTCCCGAGTCTGTCTTTCTCCCCAATTCATTTCCCCTTCTCTAAAGAAGGCGAGTTTGTTGGTTTACAGTTAATTATGTTGTGATAATGACGCCCGAAAAAATGTGGGAAGGAAATAGACTTGTAGAAACAAAAAAAAAAAAACATCTTTATTGCGGATCATTCACAGTCCATAGCCATAGTAGAGAATCCCTTGCTTTGTTTTGTGTGGGACAAAGTAGATCATGTAAAATTTGACTTTCTGCTAACTTTGTGTCGCGAGTTTTATGACGATGAAGAAGTGCAATCCGCGAAGGCACTACTAAATACTCTGTGCAATGCCCACCTCCCTCTACGTACAGGAAGTGCAAAAGGCGAGAACGAATTAAAAGACATTATTAATAGTGTCGACCTTCAATGTGACGTAACCTTTTGCTGGGTAACTAATTTTCATAGAGTTCCGGCAAATCTATGCATGATGTAAACGTGTCAGTGCTCCTCAAGCAGTATAATAAGGTTAAAAATTCACTGATAGAAGTGAGATATCAACGGGTAATATAATTAATTAACAGACAGCGACGCTAACCACTACACCACCGAGGCGCACCTAATGATAATAATAGTGATGGTATCTGAGGGAATCGTGGTAGTTGAGTGTAATAATAATTATAATATAATTTTTTTTTCATTCATGGCAGAGAACTTGTTGAAAATAGTTTCGTATAACGTAAGGTCATTAAGAAATTAAATTGTAGATGTTCATAAAATCTGTGACAGAGCAGATTTGACGCTCCTGCAACAGCACTGGTTACCTAAGCAAGAGCTAAAATTTCCCTCTACTATCCATGATGACTTTATATATCATGCGTCCTCAGCAGTAGACTTATCAAATGAGTTATCGTACGGTAAGCCCTTTGGTAAAGTTGCTTTCTTAACAAGAAAAAGTTTGTCAAAAAATATAACATTTTTAACAAATGATAATGTAAGGTTATTAGGAAGTGAATTACAAGTGAATAATGATTGCATATTAATTGTAAACTACTATTTACCATACAACAACGGGAGTAATCGAATGAATACATTGATTTGTTGTACAAAATAAAGTCTCTATCAGATAATCCCAAATATTCTCACTGTATAATAATGGGGGATTTTATTGCGCATGCGAACTCGGAATTTTTTGTAGATTTGGTAGTATGTGCGAGTCTGCTAAATTAAGTATAAGTGATGTAGAAGTATTAGGTGTAACTAGTAGTAATTTTACATATGTTAGTGATATGAGTGGGACCACTAGGTGGATTGATCATTGTTTCACTAGTAATAATCTAAAGGATCGAATTACTAGTGTTCATATTCTGCATGATTTCCTTCTTTCTGATCATAGGACCTTTAGAATTATTAAATAATTTTACTAACTTATGTGAAACACGACATAACAAAAACTTAATAGGTAAGATTAATCACGTTGACTGTTCTAACGTCAATATGCAACAGAGAATAGAATATAAAAACAGAACAGGTCACTTCTTTAGTAATTTAGAAATTTTGCATCTTGCCTGTAGTAAATTTGCTCAAATGATTCTAACTATAAACTCATAGATAGGTATTATAATAATTTAGTATCCCTGTTAAAAAAAGCAGGAAGACCCCTGATTAAATCTTACAACTATAATACTAAGATTTTTCCTGGATGGAATGATTTTATTGCCTCTCTGAAGAGGGAATCGAAAGACACCTACGATTTATGGTGCCTTCATGGTAGACCCAGATTAGGACCTGTTTACATATGTGTAGAAGTAGGGGTCAGTATAAGACAGCCATAAGGCGATGTAAACCGGAAGAAGATTCTATTCGAGCATCTAATGCACTCCTCCGACAATGGATGGAGTGTCGGGGGAGGATAAAATTGCAAGGCTGTGGAAAAACCACTACTCAAACATTCTTAACAGTGTGAGTAGGGCTAATCTTAAGAGAGGCTGCAGCGAAACGCCTGTGGGAGGGACAAGGGAAAATACTATGATATTAGTTTCTGAAGTAAAGAAGTTAATTAAAAAGTTAAAGACTGGTTCTGCGTCAAGGGTAGATGACATATCAAATAAGCACTTAAAATATGCCAATGACGTGGTGTGTCTGCATATCTCATTGCTCTTCTCAGCCATGCTGGCTCATAGTTATATCCCTGCAGAGTTCATGAGAGTACTTATCTTGCCCCTGGTAAAAAATAAGTATGGGGACATTCTATCCAGCAGTAATTACAGGCCTATTGCTGTCGCCACCTGCTTCTCGAAACTACTAGAGAAACTTTTGTTATACTGATTAAATGTTTAGTTATGGACATCTAATCAGTTTTGTTTTAAAAGGTCCCACTCAACTGATCTGTGTATCTGTGTACTGAAGGAAATTATATTTAAATACACTGACAGTAATTAAACTATTTATAACTGTTTCCTAGATACTAGCAAAAGTGGGCCCTACGGTCTCATTTAGCTAGACCTGTGGTGCTGGGGCCTGCGGCCCCCCCAAATTACTGGGGAGTCAATTATTCGGTCAATAAACCTATAGAAAAGAACGCAGCCATAAAAATCTTAAGCTTCACAAATCTTGATACAATGGGTTCGGATGTGAAGCTTAAGATTTTCATTACCGCGTTCTTTTTTATAGTTTTATTGACCGAATAATTGAACCCTCAGTAACTGGGGGGTCAATTATTCGGTCAATAAAACTATAGAAAAGAATGCAGCAATGAAAATCTTAACGCGCTCGAGTAAAAAGTTGAAACAAAGCAAAGCGCATTTACTTCTATGTTCAGAATCGCTTAATAATAAATACATGGTGTCTACAGACAGACGGACGGACAGGACTACCTTTTTATAGTATAAGAAGATAAGTACATGTAGGGCATATGATAGAGTGAACCACAATATTCTATTTAAAAACTAGAAGACAGGAAAGTTCCCATGTATATATTAAATTTATTGAAATTATGGTATTCCCACCAATCTTTTACAGTTAGCTGGGGCAATGTACCATCCGAATGTTGGAGCTATTGAAGAATAGGGACCCCAGCCTTCTTTAGTTAGGCTTATAAGGCTAACTAACGAAAATATCACGACCTAACCTAACCAATCGTTAGGTTAACTGTACGCCCTTGACGATTGGTTAGGTTAGGTCATGATATTTTCGTTAGTTAGCCTTATAAAGCTAACTAAAGAAAGCTGGGGTCCCTATTCTTCAATAGCTCCCGAATGTTTTGGTTCCTTTTGCGGGATGAGGCAAATCTCCTTGTTTTCTCCTCTGCTGTTTAATGTGTATATTGATAGATTGATTGCTTCACTTAATGAGGCAACGGTTGGATGTTGTATAGATAACACAAGGATAAATAACTTAGGCTATGCCGATGATTAGTGATGTAGGTCACATCCACATCCGCATCCGCATCCGCGGAACATCCGCACATTTTCTCGCATCCGCATCCGCATCCTCGTCCGCATCCGCAGTTTGGACTGCGGATGTCGTGCGGATGTGGACCGTTGAGATAAAACGTCATTAATAAGCAGAAATTATCAAATTCTACTATATTAATAGAACTAGTTCATTGTGCAAGCGACAAGACGAGAGGCTGTTCTTGTATGAAGTTACTCTCTTGCAACCTACTTAGATTCACGTTACAAAGCTAAGTTATTTTCACCTAGTACATTAGAAAGAGTTAAATCATCACTTGGCAAAGCAGTTGAAGAGCTTCAATCTCTTGAATCTGTCGCTTCGCCACCCACCAAAAGAATAAAAGTTTCAGTGACAGAACCAACACCTTCAACAAGCAAATCTATCACAGAATCTGTCTCTCAGTTTCTTGAGTCAAGCAGCAATGACGAGACCTACGCGATGTCAAAAGATGTAGTAAAAATGATCGAGAGCTATCACCAAGAAAAACGCCTGACTGCATGTGACAATCCTATTAGTTGGTGGAAAAATACGCAGAATATCTATCCATACTTGAGTAAACTTGCAAGGAAACATTTAGCCTGTCCTCCAACAAACGTACCAAGCGAGAGATTATTTAGCAGGGATTAATATATGATGAAAAGAGAAACAGACTGGCAGCAGAAAAGGTAGAAAAGTTAATGTTCCTTAAGCATAACCTTCCTATAATTAAGTTTGAACATTAAACGATGAACATCTTAGTTTACTTTATTTTAATTACTCATTTATAAATATGCCTAATAAAACTTTAAACT
Organism: Bathynomus jamesi; assembly: GCA_023014485.1. Lineage (NCBI taxonomy): Eukaryota > Metazoa > Arthropoda > Malacostraca > Isopoda > Cirolanidae > Bathynomus > Bathynomus jamesi. The sequence goes on from JAJOZX010001653.1 coordinate 260,792, forward strand.
TAATATAAATAGTTATCAAGCTAATTAAAGATCTCTTTCTATAAGGGTGGAGGTTGGGGAAAGAGGTCGATGGGGTGCATTTGAGTTGGGTTCACGTCCCGCATCCTGGTAACACAATTATGGTTTCTAATTGTGGCTGAAACTCAACAAAATATAACGAATTTATTTGCAGACGAATTCACTAATTGATTTCTATATTAGTTAGATGCTTGATATTATTTTATATGTTCAGAGAAAAGTACAGCAATTATTGTACAATTAATCAATTATACTACATTATAGCTACAGCTCTCTCTATATAATAACTTATTATATACGTTAAACACAACAAATCTCGAATATATCCTAAAAAATAACGAAAATGTAGACATCCGCATCCGCGGATGTTGAAATCAAACATCCTCATCCGCATCCGCATCCGCGGATGTGAAAAAAATGACATCCGCTACATCACTACCGATGATATGGTGTTAATAAGTCCTTCTGTTAAAGATCTGGATTGTCTGCTAAAAGTCTACGAATTATATTCGCCGAAACATGATATTCTCTTTAATGTTACAAAAACTAAGGTTATGCAATTCCATCCTTAAAGTTGTAATCAGCCAGCTGATATTAGTTTCAAAATGAGAGGTGAAGCAATAAAGGAAGTACGAGAATTTAAGTATTTGGGTCAAGTCAAATTATCACCAGATCCTCGAGTGATGACTCAGATATAAGAAAACAATATCAAAGCCTCTGTGCTAAAGCGAATATGACTATAAGGAACTTCCAGTTCTGTACAAGTGAAACTAAAGACACTCTCTTTCGTACTTTCTGTAGTTGTTGTTGTTGTTGTTTAGCCGATCAGTCCACCCTGATCGAGCAAGCCGGCGGCACGCAGGTAACCGATCGCCCTCTCCAGAGTGGACCAGAGGTTCAGCGCACTAGTGATGTTGTGTTGTGTTCGTTGTTGTGCTAGAGCGGTACAGTCCGTCATAATGTGTTCAATTGTTTGTGGTGTGTCTTGGCACAGGTGGCAGGTGTCGTCTATGGAGTTGTCTAGTCTGTGTTTATATGTCCATAAGTTGGGGTGATGTCCACATCGGAATCGTGCTAAGTTAACTCGATCCGATCTGCTCAGGCTGATCTCTGACCTGTTAATGGGCGGCGGCTTCGCACCTAGGACCGCATTCGGACCGAGTCGTGTCAGTGCTTTGTGGGTTAGGTGTGTGTGTATGTGTTTTCTGTACTGTGTGATGTCTGTGGGGCGTGGTATGGAATGGAGTATTTGGTTATAATGTCTCTCTGGTGTTACCTTAATGGTGCGAGGTGTTGGTGCATGATTGTACATGTAGTGGCAAGGGTGTTGTGGGTTAGTTGTCGCTGCTGCCATGAATTGTGTTCCCCTCATGTCTAAATGTTCCCTAACTTTTAGTATTTTTGTTTCTGTGTGCAGGTGTTCTATTGGTGTTGTTTGAGTGCATCCTGTAATGATACGAAGTGCGTTGTTTTGTATTGTTTGTAAGGTGTTTATGTGTGTGTTTGAGATAATGGGTGCCCAGCATGGGCTAGCATAGTCCATAACTGAGCGAATATATTGTTTGTAGATGAGTGATGTTGTTTCCTGCTGGTGTCCAAAGTTTGTGCCTGTTAGTACCCTAAGCGTGTTAAGTCTTGACGTACATTTGTTTTTAATGTCCTGAATGTGGTTTGCAAAAGATAATGATGTGTTGTATGTGACACCTAGTATTTTGGTTCTGTGAGTGTGTGGAATGTTGATGTTGTTTAGTGTAAGTTGTGGAATTACCTGGTGTTCTTTTGTGTTGCTTGTAAGCAAGGTGATGGTTGATTTTGTGGGCGCTACTTTGAGTCTATTGTGTGTGAGCCAGTCTTGTATACTGTTTATGTATGTTTGTAGGTTATTTGTAGCGGTGTCGATGTTGTTGTGGGTGGATGTTAGAGTGATATCATCTGCATATGATGATAAGGTAAGCTTGTTATCTATGGGTGTTGGAATGTCATGCATGTATAAGTTGAAGAGTGTTGGTGAGAGAACAGAGCCTTGAGGGACCCCGTTCGGAAAAAGCTTGTTTTTGGATGACTTGCCATTAAATGTGACATGTGAGTATCTTCCTGAGAGATAGTTGCTCAGCCACCTTTTGGTGTTATTGTGCATGTTTGTGTTGAGTATTTTGTTTATGAGAGGGAAGCGTGGGATAGCATCAAATGCTTTACTAATGTCTATTGTTGCTAATAGTGTACGTTGAGCTGGTCTTCTAGAGTTGATGCCATCCATGATGTGCTGCGTCAGGTTAGTGAGTAATGTCGTGGTTGAGTGGTGAGGTCTGAATCCATGTTGAGTAGGCGATAGTGGTATGTGTGGGTTGGTGATTTGTAAGATTAGTCTTTCTGTTACTTTGGAAGGTGTGCATAGTAAAGTAATGGGTCTATAGGAAGCTGGTTCTGTTGGATTTTTGTTTGGTTTGAGTAGTGTAATAATTTTACCTTGTTTCCATATGTCAGGAATAATACAGTGTTGGTATGAATATGTGCTGATATTTGTGAGAGCTAGTATTCCTTGTGGGCCCAAGTGTTTAAGGTGTATGTTAGATATGTTGTCTGGTCCAGTAGCCTTCGAATTTTTAATGTTTTTGATGATCTTGGTGGTCTGGTCTGTATTGAAGGGTGTAATGGTCGTGTCGAGTCTGTAGGTTTTCTTGTGTCTGGCTGTTTGTTTGTCTGCGTGTTTCTGGTTGTTGTCTCTGTTTAAGTGACTTATCTTTGCGTAGTGATTAACTAGAATGTTAGCTTGTTAGCTTGTTGTGTGTATGTTGGGATATTATTTTGGCTGCGACAGATAGCCGCGTGTGAGGTGTGAATGCCGCTGTTAGAGTGGGTAATGCTGTTTATAGTCTTGTATAGCCTGTATGTATCTGTGGAGTGGTTTAGTGTTGTTATGAATTCCCTGAATGTTTCTGTTTGTTTTTCTTTGAGTTTGTTGTTTATTTCTGTGTTGAGCTGTTGTATCTGCTGCTTTATGGCTTCTGTGTGTGGTGTTTGTGTGTTATGTTTGAGGTTGTTACGTTGCCTTATGAGGTGGGCTATTTCTCTAGTGTAATTTGGGTTGTATTTCCTAATGTTGCCCTTGGGTATGTATTTGTTTGCATTATTGATAATCTGATTAAATGTCTTGAGTGTTGTATCGATGTTTATGATGGGTGTGCTGTTTAATGTGGTGAATTGTTCCTCAGTCTGTATTTTGAACTGTTCCCAATCAGCTTTCTTGTAATTTCTGTAAGTGTGCCTAAGGCTGTTGGGGCAGAGTGTAGAATGTGTTGTAATGATGATGGGCAGGTGGTCTGATGACAGTTGTTTTTCTGTTCTCCATTGTGTATGTGTTGCTAGTGAGGGGGAACAGAACGTTATGTCTGGGGAGGAGTTTGAGTATCCTGCTTGATGTGGTATGTGTGTATGTTCTTCTGTATTGTTAAGAATGAAGAGGCTGTTTAGTTGTGTGGCTATGTTGGCGCCTCTGGTGTTGTTTTGGTTGTGCAGGTACCAACTAGTGTCTTTGGCGTTGAAGTCTCCTCCTAAGATGACATTAGTGAGAGAGGCAAGATTGTGTAACTGTGGATTGTAATTGGCTGGCACCTGAGGTGAACTATCTGGTGGGATGTAAATGTTGATTAGTGTGGTGTTGTGTTTTGCGCGTGTTTTAATGTTAACTGCCTGTATTTCTATCGTGTTATCTGCTTGGATTGTGTTTGTAATGTTTTGGGTAGCATCAGTGTAGCTAATGCTTTTACGTATGTAAGTGATGAGTCCACCCCCGTTACCCCCAGTACGATCTTGACGGATCGCCGTGAAGTCAGGGATGGTGGGTGTTTTGTGTGTGCGTTTTAGTTTTGTTTCTTGTATAAGTGCTATGTGAATGTTTTGTTTGTGTACGAATTCCCTAAGCTGCATGATTTTGTTTGTGAGGCCATCTACGTTGTACTGTAATATGTTAATATTATACTTCTGTATGTGTCTCATGGTGCTATTGTGTCTATGTCTTTGTGTATGGTGACATGTGTAAGTTGTAGTGGGGCCTGGATTAGTCTTAATGTCGCCAGAGAGTAAGAGTAGTTCGGGGAGCACGCAATTGTTCCCTGTAATTGAAAAAATAGCACGCTGAGAATAGGTCCGGCCCCGGGAGCCGATCGGCACTCTGACCGTGCCACGCAACAGGCCGTCGACTGCCAGTCTGGCCAACCGTAGACAGCCCGCTGCACGGAGATTTGAGGAAGTTTGGCCACCAGCGCGTTGATGTTTTGGTTTGACGTCGCCTCTTCGCGTTGACGTGTCCTGCGCTGGAGGATGCAGCCACTGTTTAGAAGCTTCCTCGTCAGCTGCTAACACTTTTTTCACGTTGTTCTCGCTACCTGTTCAGACGTTTTTTATAAACAAATCTCAGTTTTCTGCTCAACACGGCTCTTTCTAATTTTAAAATTGATTAGTCAAGGAAGGAAGATGTTGACTTCTATTTTGCAGCAACAGTTGATGATATTTATGTTACTTTACTGATTAATGAAAATGATTAGGCTCTTCAAGTTATAAATGAATTCTTTCGTAATAATTGATAAATACGAAACACAAAACGTATATGCAAACAGGATGATGATGCTTAGACTACTCAAGTTGATGAAGTTTTCTCTTTCTCATATATTGTATCGACGTAATACTGTAAATATATTTAAAGTTTCTGCATAAATAACTTGTGTTTCACAGTAAACAAAGATTTCCCTCAGTAATATATATGGACAGCAACTCTGGGTGAATTATAAAAAAGGTTCCGGCAGAACCCCAAATTTGCTATATAATAGATCTTTTAGATTCCTACATAAGTTACTCCCGGGATGCTCAGCTTCACAAACGTTTGCAACCCGCAACGTCCCGAGCTTCCCAGAGGTTATCCAAGCTATTCATCAGTCTTCTAAGCTATGAAATTTATGGTATAAAAACGTCTGTCTGTAGCTCCACTTAACTTCGACATTACTGTATTATTTCGCATTAATTGTACTTCTATCCTTATTATTTGAATTGTCATTGCATTCTATTGTCAGTTCGTATTATTAATACTAGTACAGTTCCCGTCGCTTCGCTGACGGTTAGACAGGCTAAACTACACAAAAGAACGCAGCCGTGAAAATTTTGAGCTTCACATTGTGTCAACATTTCTGAATCTGGTATCTCCCAAAACCTCCTCACCCCCATTCATGCAACTTGGGGGCTAACCCCCTCCCCCATTACCCCCACCCCTCCCCATTACCCCACCCATCCCCCATTACCCCCACCCCCACCCTTCCCCCATTACTGCCCGGGATAAATTTCACAAACAGACAAACAGACAGGCTAAACTACAGAAAAGAACACAGTCATGAAAATCTTGACCTTCACATTTCCGCCCGTAATACAATTTCTGAATTTTTTTTCTCACAATTTTTTCTCAATTTCTGAAAGTGTGACGGACGGACGGACGGACAGCTCTCTTATTATAGTATAGATTTAGCATTTGGACTATGGTCTGCCAATAAACATTTTCATTCAGTTTCATTTTCATCTTCATCTTCATTAAATATTAAACCGTTCCACATATTTATTTTTATACTTTTTTATTTTGAGAACTTCTTGAATATTTTAATTGTTTAATTTCTAGTCTTTCTTTAAAAAATCAGTTCAATTTTTTTTCTTGTTTACGGACATAAAGCAAATCTTTTGGTTCAAATCACTAAGTGAAAGACTTCAGTGATGATAGCACTTGGACCACAAACATTGAAGGTTTGTTCATTTTACGAACAAGTATTGGTTATCTTCAAAAAATGTATTTGAGTTCGTCTTATAATGAAAAACAACGTATTAGTAAAAACTCTGTACATTAAATCTTTAGATTCAGATTAGATTTAGTTTTAAAAATATCGCTTCACTAATAGTTTCTAAAACAAAAATCTCAATTTAGTTGTTTTTCCAACTTTGAACTTTATTAAATTACAGTAAATTAATTAATCTGTCATTGTATTAATAATATTTGTCATATGGACTATAGTCTGCCAATAAACCTTTTCATTTTCACTTTCATAATCTACAGGGTGTCCCGTAAGTCTGGACCCATAGGGATTTATAATATATGTTTTTATTATGTTATTATTATTATTTTATTATTATTATTTTTTTATTATTTTTTATTATGATTTTTATTTGTGGGGCCACTTGAAAGCCAAAGTGTACGAGGTCAAACTTCAGAACATTTTCCACCTTAAAGCACGCATTGTGGAGGCGTGTCAAGAAATTTCTGCGACTGTGATTCAGAAAGTGCTGTCGCAGTGGAGATTGCGTCTTCAACTATGTGTGCGACACAACGGCGGACACTTTGAACAGATTATGTAATAAATTTTTGGACTATTTTGTAATTTTATTATTTTTCCCTATGGGTCCAGACTTACGGGACACCCTGTATGGTGTAGATCAGCGATTCCCAACATATAATACGCGCAGCTCGTTTAAGTGCTATGCGAGAGTGTTTTAATACGCAGTTTACTAATTAATAATTATTTTAATGATAATGTATTTTAAAAGTAATATTAGCTGTGGATACTCGAACCTTTCCGATTGTGGTACTAACAAAAGGATAGTGGCATGCCGACCTAAAAGGTTTCGGAATCCCTGCTGTAGAGAAACCATTTGTAGATTAGTTTCATGCCCTGTATTATTTATTTTTATAAGTATAGGTTGTACAATAATTCTAAACATTGCTTTCCTACGATTTTTCTCTAATTCTCCTACAGCCCTTTTGTCAATACCTTTTCTACCCTACCATCAGTGGCTGACGGCAATACCTTATCTACTTTTCTTATCCTTTTCTGAATGATTTCTTTACACCAAATGGACGAAAAATCCCCTTTTATTATTTCAATTTCATTTTCTACTACTTCTAACACTTCTGACGTTACCTGGCTAACCTAGAGCGGAGTTTGTTGTAATGCTGAAATAATTTATTAGTTGAATAAATTCAAATATTTACCTGTCTTCGGACAACATACACGAACTCGGAATCCAGTAAATCCACAGAAAGTTGCTATCTTGCTCCGATAGGCAGAAGGGCATGACCTTGAATCTTGGCACAATCCCTGCTCTCCGGAGCTTGTTCGACACGACGGCTTAACGGTTGGGAAGAGAACTGAAACTAATTTTATTGAATTAATAATAATATATATATTATATATATATATATATATATATATATATTATATATATATGAAAGTTTACCCTAATCCCACTTTCTTCTGACAACCACTTTCTATTTTCTTTCCCCAGAAATTAGTCATAGCATAGACAAAAATAATTTATCTAAATCTTAGAATTGGTTACTTCCCACTCTTGAACAACATACGATGTTTGTTTATCGAAGGTTATCCGGTTTTGTTTTGTTTTCTGTTTGTTAAAGATTTGAATTTCTTATACTGTATTGTCATATTCTATTTAATTTTTTTTAACATTTTCAATTCTGAATTAATTGACATCGTCCTATGATTTTAATTGCATGATATATATATAATATATATATTATATATATATATATATATATATATATATGCGAAGTGTATTCGCAGAAACCTGAATTGTTTTTAATGTTACAAAAACTAAGGTTATGCAATTCCATCCTAAAAGCGATAATCAGCCATCTGATATTAGGTTTAAAATGAAAGGTGGAGTAATTGAGGAAGTACAAGAGTTTAAGTATTTCGGTCAAACTATTACCAGCTCCTTGAGTGATGACTCGGATATAAGAAAACAATCTCGAAGCCTTTGCGCTAAAGCGAGTATGACTATAAGGAACTTTCGGTTCTGTACAAGTGAAGCTAAAGACACGCTCTTTCGTACTTTCTGCAGTAATATATACGGACAGCAACTCTGGGTGAATTATAAAAAAGGTTCTGGCAGAACCCTAAATTTGCTGTACAACAGGTCTTTTAGACCCTTACATAAATTACCGCCGAGATGCTTAGCTTCACAAATGTTTGCTACCCGCAATGTCCCGAGCTTTCCGGAGGTAACAAGACGTGCTCAATACAGTCTAACGCAAAGAATTAAAAAATCAACCAACCCGATTATCCAAGCTATCCATGAGTCCTGCCGTTTATCCTCTAAGCCAGTGGTTCCCAACCGGTTTTGGCTTATGGCCCCCTTAGGAACCTTATTTTTTCCTGTGGCCCCCATAAGCATTATTTTCAGTAGGTAATATGCAGATTTAACTCTATTTTACAAAATAACATTTTCTTGTGGCCCCCTTCAAATGTGCCATGGCCCCCAGGGAGCCATATGGACCCCGGTTGGGAAACACTGCCCGGGCTGAGTCTAAGCTATGGAATTCTTGGTACAAAAACGTCTGTCTGTAGCTCCACTTAAATTCGACGTTACTGTATTATTTCTAATCAATTATATATATTTCTATCCTTAGTATGTGAACGAACTGTCATTGTATTAATAATATTTGTCATATGGACTATAGTCTGCCAATACACCTTTTCATTATATATTTATATATATATATATATATATATATATACATTTTTTTTTTTGTTGGGGTTGTTTAACCTCCTTTGCAACATCTAAGGTTATATGATGGAGGGAACCTACAGCTTTACGTGGGATCCGAACCACGGGTCGCTACATAATCTGGGCGCGGAGGACGGTCTCCCATCCAACTACTACCCAGACCCAATGTCGCATAACTTCGCTCATCTCCGGGAAGCGTGTTACGACATCGGCCACGAACGACGTAGCCCAAGTATACAGGGTGTTTCAGGAGGAAAGGTCAATACTTCGGGAGGTGATAGTATCGGTCATTGTGAGAAAAAAAGTTCATATGAACATGTGTCTAATTCTGAATGATTACGGAGATAGAGCTGTTTGAATCTGATGCGCACGCAGCTCTTCCTACCCCCGCGGTGGTCCCATTCAATGGCCACCAAGGTCTCCAGACCTCTCTTCGTTAGATTATTGTTTGTGGGGGTGGATGAAAAGTCAAGTTTACAAAAAAAAGGTGGTGGATACACGAGACGAATTGCTCGCGCGCATTTTGGATGCTGCTGCCCGCATAAAGGAACGTCAAGATCAACTCAGACGAACAACACGCGATCTTCGCACACGAGTTGCAAAGTGCATTGAGGTTGACGGTGGGATTTTCGAAAACGTATTGTAAACTGTAACAAATTTGTCATTTCTGTATCTGATACCATTCAAAATGCCAATGTTTAAACATTAAATGTTAGAAACAGTAATTGGTTTCTCTTTCTTGATTACCATTAACAATGCTTTTGTATTTGTAGATTCAAACAGCTCTATCTCCATAACCATTCAGAATTAGACACATGTTCATATGAACTTCTTTTCTCACAATGACCGATACTGTCACCTCCTGAAGTATTGACCTTTCCTCCTGAAACACCCTGTGTGTATATATATATATATATATATATATTAGTGATGTAGGTCACATCCGCATCCGCATCCGCGGAACATCTGCACATTTTCTCGCATCCGCACCCGCATCCGCACTTTGGACTGCGGATGTCGTGCGGATGTGGACCGTTGAGATAAAATGTCATTAATAAGCGGAAATTATCAAATTCTACTATATTAATAGAACTAGTTCATTGTGCGCAAAAGTGATGCAAGCGACAAGACGAGAGGCTGTTCTTGTATGAAGTTACTCTCTTGCACGTTACAAAGCTAAGTTATTTTCACCTAGTACATTAGAACGAGTTAAATCATCACTTGGCAAAGCAGTTGAAGAGCTTCAATCTCTTGAATCTGTCGCTTCGCCACCCACCAAAAGAATAAAAGTTTCAGTGACAGAACCAACACCTTCAACAAGCAAATCTATCACAGAATCTGTCTCTCAGTTTCTTGAGTCAAGCAGCAATGACGAGACCTACGCGATGTCAAAAGATGTAGTAAAAATGATCGAGAGCTATCACCAAGAAAAACGCCTGGCTGCATGTGACAATCCTATTAGTTGGTGGAAAAATACGCAGAATATCTATCCATACTTGAGTAAACTTGCAAGGAAACATTTAGCCTGTCCTCCAACAAACGTACCAAGCGAGAGATTATTTAGCAGTGCTGGATTAATATATGATGAAAAGAGAAACAGACTGGCAGCAGAAAAGGCAGAAAAATTAATGTTCCTTAAGCATAGCCTTCCTATAATTAAGTTTGAACATTAAACGATGAACATCTTAGTTTACTTTATTTTAATTACTCATTTATAAATATGCCTAATAAAACTTTAAACTTAATATAAATAGTTATCAAGCTAATTAAAGATCTCTTTCTATAAGGGTGGAGGTTGGGGAAAGAGGTCGGTGGGGTGCATTTGAGTTGGGTTCACGTCCCGCATCCTGGTAACACAATTATGGTTTCTAATTGTGGCTGAAACTCAACAAAATATAACGAATTTATTTGCAGACGAATTCACTAATTGATTTCTATATTAGTTAGATGCTTGATATTATTTTATATGTTCAGAGAAAAGTACAGCAATTATTGTACAATTAATCAATTATACTACATTATAGCTACAGCTCTCTCTATATAATAACTTATTATATACGTTAAACACAACAAATCTCGAATATATCCTAAAAAATAACGAAAATGTAGACATCCGCATCCGCATCCGCGGATGTGAAAAAAATGACATCCGCTACATCACTAATATATATATATATATATAAAGCTATAAAGCTATTTTTGTGAACACGGAAAAGAAGTTATATTTTCATGAGAATGTGAATTCTATTCAAATGTTACAATGTTATACTATAATGTTTTAGACCAACAAAGACCCTAGCATCCACTCATGGCTGATCTACCTAACCGTGTATAGGTAATGCAATGTTTTGATGTTCATAAGAGCAAAACATACAACTAAAATCAATAATTTCATTACATTTCAATTACTTCGTTCTTTCAATTACCTTTATGAAGTGTTCTACAGACACATTTTTAAGGTGAAAAATCACATAATGTATGTGCAGTGGCGTTGTTCCCTGTAGACAATTGTATAAATACCGGATGATTTCATACTTTTGTCTCTCATAAATTACGTTAGTAGAAAGTAGATTTTAAGAGAAAGGTTCAGTAGCTCTCTCTCTCTCTCTCTCTCTCTCCTCTCTCTCTCTCTTCTCTCTCTCTCTCTACTTTCAGAAAGCCTTTGATAAGGTACCTCACCGCCGGCTAATGGCGAAAGTGCGCGCGCTGGGTGTCGGTGGGGAAGTAGGTAGGTGGATTGAAAACTGGCTGAAGAATAGGCTGCAGAGGGTTGTAATTAAAGGGGTTAGTTCGGGTTGGGCCTCGGTCACTAGTGGGGTTCCTCAGGGTTCCGTTTTGGGGCCACTGTTGTTTATCATTTACATAAATGATATCGATGGTGGCATCGTCAGTCAGATCGCCAAATTCGCTGATGACACCAAGCTTGGGGCCAATGTTGGGACGCCCGAAGCGATCGAGGAACTGCGTGCGGACCTAGGTAGGATAGGAGAGTGGTCCGAAAAATGGCAAATGCCGTTTAACTTGGGTAAATGCAAGGTCATGCACATTGGCTACGCCAATCCCAAGTCGGACTACTCGATGTTGGGGAACAATATCGAGGCGACTGATTTGGAAAAGGACTTGGGTGTGCTAATCAGCAGCGACCTTAAGTTTACGAAACAGTGCGTAGAGGTGGAAAAGAAAGCCCAGAAGCTGTTGGGTTATATCAGGAGGCAATTTCAGTTTCGGAACAAGGAGATTGTGCTCTCTCTGTACAATTCCCTGGTTCGGCCGCACCTGGAGTATGCAGTGCAGTTCTGGTCGCCCACCCTCAAGAAAGATATTGAGAGGCTGGAGCGAGTGCAGGCGAGGGCCACAAAATTAATCCCTTTCGTTAGGCATATGGGCTACAATCGACGGTTACGCGCCCTGAACTTGTTTTCGCTGGAAACTCGGAGGCTGGGCGGTCAACTGATCGAGGTTTTCAAGCTCTTACGCGGATTCAACGATGTCGATTTTAGAAGTATGTTTAGTTTAAATGATAACCCAACTCGCAACAATGGTTGGAAGTTGGATTTGAAACGGTTTAGGACTAGTGTGTGTGGGAATTACTTTACGTATAAGATCTGTGACACGTGGAACAGGTTACCTTCAGAAGTTGTGAACAGTTCCTCTGTGGATCATTTCAAGAAAAGGTTAGACCAAATCTTGCACACTATTTGAGGGTGTAGAAAATTTTCCCTGACACTGTTGCCATTGGTACCTCCTCGGTATGGGCCGCAAGGCCTTTTGAGGTACTTCTTTTCCTTGTAACTCCTTGTAACTCTCTCTCTCTCTCTCTCTCTCTCTTTGAGGTACTTCTTTTCCTTGTAACTCTCTCTCTCTCTCTCTCTCTCTCTCTCTCTCTCTCTCTCTGAATACACACACACACACACACACACACACACACACACACACTAGGGTGCCACACTCTATAGGGGCAGTTTTTAGAATTTGGAAATTTCGAATGGCCCTTAGTCATATTGTTTGGTTGGATGAGAAAACCCTAAATATGAAGTTTGAGCCCGATCGAAGTACATTTAGAGGTTCCGCATCGACCGTTTCTGTTGTACCGTGTGTTCGAAATAATGGATTTATCTGGGAAACCTGTAACCATGGCACTTACATATACAGGGTTGAAAAAAACCATGGTTTTTAAAAAAAAAAAAAAAACCAATGGTTTTTAAAAAAAAAAGAAACTTAACTCAGATAACTCAATTAGGTACTGGTACTCAGAAATTAGAATTGCTGACTGTCTCATTTTTTAATTGGAAGATGTTAGATGTAAGAAGTGCTAACTTCACAAAAATGAAAATAAACCTAATAACAACATTTATATTTGTAGCTACATGCGTTTATAATGTAATTGATACAGGTAACTTCAATCCTTTTATGTGCAATGCCACTATTAAATAGGCCTGCTAGTGCAAGGTAGCTATATTATATACTACCGTACATACTAGGCTACCCTGAACTGATGGTTTTTAGGTCTTATCAATATAAATATAAGTTTTAGTTTTAGAGCTATTAGTTTATGAATTAAGTAATTTGTGTTGGAAAAATTGAAATTATAAAAAAACAAAAAAAACAGAAAAACATGGTTTTTTTTAAATGGTTTAAACCATGGTTTAAACCATTTGGGTTAAACCAGCCAACCCTGCATATATATTGCTATAATTTATGCATTTCATAAATTTAAATATTTATAATTAATATTTGCTTATCATTGTATATATTTTCACTACTTTTCAGCATTGAGATATGGCAACAGCGCAACGCCGGGTTAGTGTGGTGAGTCACACTGTCACAGTCTTCAGTCAATCAGTTTCCTTCACGCATTCAACGCGTGATCATCTCGTGATGGCTACCGCAAGCTCACTAAGATCCAAGACCGAGATATGGCTAATCGGACAAGCCAACCCAAGTCCCCTAACGGGAAACAGGTTACCTTCAAATGGTGAAGTGCTTCGCCGGTTTATACAGTTTCATAAGGTGCAAAAACAACTTCTAGCCGAGGCGGCGCGTAATGTGATCGTCGAGGTGTATACTTTCTGGGCTATGGCCAGAATCCCGACCATGACCTCCAAAAGCGCCGCGCGAAAACTGCTTAGACTTTACGACAATTGGCAGGCACTGCAGCGCAGCCGGAAGCGGTCCGGCGCCACAGGTGAGGCAGCCAGGGCAGCCTTCACCAAGGGACTCGATGACATTTTTGACGTGGCTCTCGACAACGCCCTCTCCGTCATCACCATCCAGGAGGATCGCGACTTCCTTCTTGCTCAACGCGAAAAGGGTCGCCGTGGTGTCATGTCCGGGGTGGACAAAATCCTCACTGGAATTGAGCAACGGCATCCGCGCGTGAAGCTGCCAAAGAAAGGCAACGCCAAAAGCAATCAGAGCAATCACTGGCAACAGCAACCCTTACATCATCAAACTTGTCGTCGTCGCCTAATTGCTCGACAGAAGAGGAAACCAATCCACCTACAAAGCGCCGTCGCAAAAAGAACATTATGACTCAAGACCTAGCGTCGGCACTGGACCGGACCAAAACAAGCAACCGTGGAGCCGTTCAACTCATGAAAGCAGCTGCTTCCAGTCTGGATATTCAAGACACAGATGAACTGGCTCTCAGTCACGAGACGATTCGGCGTTGGCGATTGCGTCATCGAGGGGAAATCGCCAAAGAAGTGAAGATGACGTTCGATCCCAGTGTCCCGCTCATCGTTCACTGGGACGGGAAGATGGTCTCCGACTTCAGCGGCAAGAAGGTCGATCGCCTCGCCATAGTCGTGTCCGGCGACGGCGTCGACAAACTTCTCTCCGTGCCGAAGCTGCCTGCTGGAACTGGTCGCGCCCAAGCAGATGCTGTGCTGAACTCGTTGGATGACTGGGGAATCGCTGATCGTGTCGTCGGGCTCTCCTTTGACACGACAGCTGCCAACACGGGCGTCGTTTCGGGCGCTTGCGTCTTCATCGAGCAGGGCCTTCACCGCCAGCTGCTGAACCTGGCCTGTCGGCACCACATGCTAGAATTGGTGGCAGAGAAAGCCTTCATCGAGTGCATGGGCCCCTCCTCTGGTCCTGACATTAAACTGTTCTCGCGACTGAAGGAGCGCTGGCAATCCGTCTGCACCGACCAATTCAGCGCCATCTCCAAGGAAGACCTTACTAAGCCGCTGCTCAAGGCGCGAGACGATCTGATCGCGCGTTTCAAGGGTCACATCACCAAGGGCCAGCCGCGGGACGACTACCGAGAGCTCCTGGAGCTGGCGATCATAGCGCTTGGAGGCGTCCCCCAGCGAGGTGTGCGCTTCATGCGACCGGGCGCACTCCACCGCGCCCGGTGGATGGCCAAAGTGATATACGCCATCAAGCTCCACCTCTTCCGGCAGCAGCTCCCCATTAAGGCTCGCGAGGCCCGGGGCATCCTGCGCTTCGTAAACTTTGCGCTGCTGGTTTACATTCCGGCCTGGTTTACGGCGCCCCTTCCCGCCGCTGCCCCTCGAACTGACCTGGCGATGCTCAAGGCGCTGGTTGACTACGACAAGGTGGACAAGGACGTGTCCAAGGCTACCTCCCCTGTGTTTCGACGACATCTCTGGTACCTGAGTGAACACCTGGCCGCCCTCGCTCTCTTCGATGACGACACTCCGCTGGAGGAGAAGAGTCGAATTGCGACGGCCATCAAGGATGTCGAGGGCACCGAGGAGCCACCCAAGCGCATTGCCCTGGACGTCTGCCCGGAGGAGCTCGAGCGAAAGACAGTCGCAGACTTTTGCACGACATCCAGCACGCTTCTTTTCGAGCGGCTCGCGATCAATACTTCTTTCCTAGAGTTGGAGCCGGCTACCTGGTCGAACAATGCGTCCTACCTGGCGGGGAAACGCCGTGTCTCTACGTTGAGCGTTGTCAATGTCCGGGCGGAGCGAGGGGTCGCGCTGATGCAGAACTACAATCTCGCACTCACCAAGGACGAGGAGCAACGGCAGTACTTGATGCAAGTCGTTGAGAAGCACCGCAAAGAGCACCCGAGCGCCCGCAGCGGAAATCCTTAACGGGTTTGGGAGTACTTTATGGTATATTTGAATTTGCTTCATTTTTATAGGGTGTTACTCCTATTAATCCTGTATAACAATGTATAATCGTATATACTTTATTTCTTAGTTATTATTTTGATTTATATGGCCAGTAGGCTCAGTATATTACTATGATTAATACGGAATAAAATGTTTTTTATTTTAATAATATTAAGTTGTTTTGTTGCAATAAAATTGAAATTGATTTAATGATTTTGTATTATTAATAACATTACACACAGAGAATAGTATCCTGCTACCCAGGCATGGTGGGACAAGTTTATTCCAATTAATTATGAAATAATGTTGAACAATATTGTTAAGGTGTTTGCACTGTTTGCTAGTTGCGTATTGTGTTGTTATAAGCTGGTTGCCGGTTGGTGTGGTTTGGATTACAAAGCATAAACGTATTAAGGTGAAACTTTGAAAAAAAACTTTTGAACCGCGACAAAAATATTAATATAAAAAAAAATATTGGAGATGGAATAAACTTAATGCTATGGAAATATAGCTGTGACTGTCCTCTACGCCATGGTATATGATAGCATTTATATTGACATTGTACATGTTACTTTACCCCTTGGAGCTGGAGCAATTTCTTGGAGAAACTCATTACTTCTGACACGTAGTACGCCAGAGATGGTCGATGCGGAACCCCTAAATATCCTTCAATTTGGCTAAAATTTCATATTCAGGGCTTTTTCACCCAACCTAACAATCCCACAAAGAGCCGTCCTAAAAATCAAAAAATGATTTTTATGTGGCACCCTAACACACACACACACCACACACACACACACACACACACACACACACACATATATATATATTAAGGTTTCCGTTCTATGAATACTAATTACGAGACGAGACTGATTATATTATTGACTTTAACCTAACGTAATATAATTCATTAGTTCATCTAACCCAGCTATCCTAATCTGACTCACAAATTTCCAAAAGCTAAGATGGTTGTTTATGGAGTTCTACGTTTATATTTCGCAATGATCTTGTGATGAGTATTTTCCTGCCAAAATGAAAGATATTCAACTGCAGTTTCATATTTTAACTTTACTCCGTCTTCACTTTGGCTTTGTTGCGTTTTAAAAAGGGGCATTATGGGCATGTTTTAGCAAACTCAGCGAACTGTTTACGTGGAATGTTAAACAATATAGGTGAATCTTAAACTTAGCCAATAACTGGTACTGTTCTCCGCGTCGGGATGATATAGTGACCCGTGGCTCGGATCTCGCGTTAAACTGTAGGTTCTCCCCTTTGCCGTTACGAAGGTGGTTAAACAACCCCAAACGAAACAAAATGTTAAACGCTTCCTTCCCTTTCAATGTAAAATTATCAATTTCAATATTCTTTGAAAGTAACGAGACTCTTCAATTCCTGAATTTCGATCGTACTGGACAAACTAATTACGGTTCCTCCCAGAAAACTCAGATATATATATATATATATATATATATATATAGGGATGAATTTCACAATTAAAACACGTGAAATGAATGAATGCTGCAAACCCACAAGGAGAAAGAAAAACGATTCCAAGGCCTTTCCCTGACGAGGTGTAGCTCTGAATACACGAAAGGCCTTGGAATCGTTTTCTTTTTCCTTGTAGGTTTGCAGCATATATATATATATATATAATATATATATATATGATACACACAGACCGTGCATATACTGTATATATATATAAAAGGTAATATTTTGCTTGGGAGGAGCCTCAACTTTAATAATATTAAAATAAACAAAAACCCGATATTTTGTCTACTCCTTTGAATACAATAATAGGTTATGGTTTACAACGCTATAAAAATAGTCCTCAATTTATGGACCTACACTAAAGACATTAATAATATTTTTTTATTTGGTTTTTGTTAACACAAAATTCGATTCGAATTATAAGGCTCTAGTTCGAGGTGCGGGTGTGTATAAACACAAAGGCGGATCTAGGGGGGGGGGGGTAGGTAGGCCCTCTTAACTTCTTACAAGTTCCCTATTTGAAAGATGTGTATGTCTCTGAAAACAAATTTTGTTTTTGTAAATAGATGATGGTTATTGTATTTTATTCAAATCCTATTTTGAATTTTTATCCTTATACATTCTTGTACTTCCAAATTTGTAGTTGTAATGGTTTTCATAGGCGCCCTTAGTCCTGGGGCAGCCATATCAATATTTTTATCTTCATCTTATTCTGATAGCAGGCCCGTAGCTAGGGGGTGTCGAATGACCCCCCTTGACGGGAAAGGTCCACTTTTATAACCATAGTTATATCTTATGATGTGATATTATAGTATGTAACATCATTTAGTAAATAAACACTCGCTTTTTTTTTGCATTTTTTTTTAACTTCACAAACTACTCTAAACTACTACTCTAAACCCCCTCCACAGTGACTAGGTCGTTGCGCCAAAAGGTCAGCCTTTCTACAATTTTGACCTCCCCCGCCCTCGGGAAGTCCTGGCTACGGGACTGAATAATTCTTTTAATTGGCAAGACATTTGTAATTGTTTGAAAAATTTCCTGCGGTAACTGTTGTACCCAAATTAGATTTTTATTTTGTATCATAAAATCTGAATGAGACTCATCTAATAAAACAATACAATTGATTTTATACTCACTCAGTGGTGGTCTGTTTTAAGACAAAATTTTTAGTACTGCGCCTTTTTTATTTTAGGGGGCCCTTTTTTATATGGACCCCCCTTACTGAAATACCTAGATCCGCCCTTGAAACGTTCAATAATTTGTCTTGAAGGAAGAACATACTGTGGGAATACAACGAAGTTCAAAAAAGAAAAAATCATAACAAAACTGAAAATAAAAAATTAATCACAAATATTACTAATACGAGTGTAGGAAAATTTTAAATCATACCTTGTCCAGTCACGGAAATTATCGTACAAGCTAAAATCACAATGATGCCCGCCATTAATGATTTCACTGCCATTTTTATTAAAGATTTATCAGTTGTTCTTGATGATAGTAACTCGTCTTAATAACACGAGCGAGAACAACAGCGGATAGGAAGCAACTAACCTTAAAATGACGCTCATATAATGAACGAAAACTCGGAAATGCGATTTTTTTATACTGTAAACCTGCGTCGTACAAATGGTTTCTGAACTCATTGCCAGACACCTCAATTTTACTTGAGATAATGACACAAATCTGAAACTTTCTACATAAATTGATATACGATAATTTTCGCTAAAATAAACTTTGTTAAAATTAAAATTTCTAATTCCTCTGGTAAGTGATATGGTGTTTCAGTATTTATATATTATGAATATGAAATATATGTAATGTATGTTTCCATTAAAATAAAGAGGCCCACAGGCTCAGCATAATCTTTATTTATTATAATTTCAATTAAAAAATACAGGAAAGTCAGGAGTTGATATGTTTACAAAAACAAAACAAAAAAAAATGAGGAAAAGACATTGCAATAATTCAGTTTTACATTATGACGTCAATCTTTATGCATGACGTGTTTTTGCATTTTAAGCAGCGGCGTTTTACTTGGCAAATTCCAGATGATATATTTTTTTTTCTCTCTCTCTCTATCTATTCTTTCAAATACTTTCCTGAGATGGGATATCAGTGACACTGGTTTATAGTTCTTTGTTTGAGACCTATTCCCTCCTTTATATATAGGGACAATGTTTGCTCTTTTCAGGATGCTCGGTATTTCCCCAGTGTCCAGGGATCTCCTCCATATCCAGTATAGGGCTGTAGCTATTTTATTTTTACAGTTTTTAATCAACAATGCGTTCCATTTGTCGGGACCTGCAACTAAATGTGATTTTATTTGTCCTATAGCTCGCGCTATATCTTTTGGGATAAAATAAAAATCAGTTATACACTCTCCTTGTAATTTCACTTCAAAGAATGCATCTTTATCAGGTACAACTTTGTCACTTTTTGGGGTACTGAAAATGATTCGTAGTGCGCTCTCAATGTACAGTATAGTGGCGCGCGTATTTGTTTTCCTTTTCGCATAGCTATAGAAGTATTTTGGTTTTTCCTTTATTACTTCTACCCTCTTTTCCTCTTCCCTCTCTGCATGGCTCTTAATTAGGGCTTGTATTTCCCTATCGATACACCCCATTTTTCCTTGTATTACTTCCCTGATATTGTTGTCTATGCAATTAATTAACTTCGCCACTATTCTCTCTTTTGCGGAATATTGTTCACCTTTGGCTCTCGAACAAATTTCTCTTTCCTTTTGGCCGTGCTTTCGGAACATATTTTTCTAAGATTTCCAGCGTCCTTTCTTCCAAAGTTATTAGCATTTCTTCGGTTGTTTTATCCTCTAAAACTGTTTTCCACTCTATTTGCGCCATGTGGGATCTGATTTCTTCCCAGTTTATAGTCTTGGAGTTTAGATTAAAAATCTCAAATTTGCTTCTTTCTTCAGTATAAGTATTTTCTTTTAATGCTGTCACCATATTAGATAATATCTCGATTATGTTGTGGTCTGAGAAAATAGTTGGGGTTATTTTAGTATTATCAGATCCAGGCAGTTATTTTTTCTGGCGTTTTCTGTTATCTCTTGCGTTAACGTAAATTCGTTTGTTAAAACCATTAAGTTATTTGCTTGTTCCTGGTCTTTTCTTGTGCCCCCCCTTGTCCTGGTAATATATATATATATATATATATATTTCCACCTTTTTGTATTATATATATATATAATATATATATATATATATATATATATATATATATATATATATATTATATATATATATATATATATATATTTCCACCTTTTTGTATTTTATAAATTGAAAATTAAACCTCCACAGGGTATTATATTGGGAGATGGAGAGTTTAAGAACTTTATTAGGTTTCTGATATCAGCAATGGCATCCGAGAATGTTTCAGTTGGAGTGTTCGGAGGTCTCTTGATGACTATAAAGACCACGTTTAGTTTTTCTATTTTTACTGCTAAAAGTTCGACGAAACTGTTTGATTTACTTATCGTCGCTGCCATGTGATTCTCACGTACATATATAACACAGCCACCTTTACGTCCCGCTGTTCTATCAGCTCGTATGTATGTAATATTCGCAGTTTTCACAGTCTCCGCAGTCTTTCAGATGTGTTTCTGTGAGACATGCGATATCAGCCCTTGTTTCATCCATAAATCCTTTCAACTATGAAATTTTGTTCAACAAGTGTTTCGGGTTTAACCCTTGAATATTAGCCAGGGCAATATTTATGTTCTTAGTTTTGCGTTGCCCCTTGTGCATTCCAAATTCATTATCCTCTAGTGTCGCGTGTTTTGCCACACTATGGTCCTCCGTGAAAGATCCGATACCGTCGCTTACCTGTTCTGGTAGCTTCTTGCCCGGAAGCAGTTTGGCTAGGGAATTCCTAGCTGTGTCCACTGTATATGCTGTATGAGGCTTAGCAGCCGTATTGTGTCTGCAATGTTGAAAAAAATTTGGTTCGCGTTTTGTGTACATAGGTTTCTTTTCGTTTTTCCTTTTGTCCTTTGAGTTTGTTGGGAGGTGATGGTGGTAGCATCTTTTTTCGTATTGGCAGGTTCCATGTCTCGCGTAGTTCTTGCAAATAGCAGGGTGGTAGAATTTGCTGCTGTCGCAAAATTTACAGTGACAATTATTATAGTAGAATTCGCATATGATGGGGTTCATATATACACTGTCCTCCCTTATATGTGCAATTACCCTTTACACACTAGCGCAGCTATAGGGGGGGCGGAGGGGGCGGTCCGCCCCGGGCGGCACTTTTTGAGGGGCGGCACTTTTAGTCTACTGCAATGAAAAAAAAAAGGTGTTTTTTTTATGTCGGGACAGTAGAAGGATACAAGACGCCAGACACAATTTTATTTTTCCACGAAAACACTGCTTACTTCGTTAATTTCCGACAATGGTAAGGATTGTGTTCCCTTGAAGATGGCCTTATTGACCATCATACCTATTTAAGCGCTTAGTTGTGCTTAATTAATAATAGCATTGGTATAAATGCATTTATTTCATTAAAAAGGGAAATAACCCATAAAGTTCTGT